>JAKOPK010000397.1:0-24863 GCA_024195185.1 Coniferiporia weirii
ACTTTCTAACTCGCTAGTTACACAATTGCAATCTGTTAACACTTGATTAGATCCCTCACCGGGTCAAATCTAACACCGACCTTCCCATATCCAATGGTTTCAACTCCATTATGGTTGTCGTGGACCACAACTCATCCAAAGGAATCATCCTGATACCCTGCACCAAAACCATAGACGCTCTAGGAACTGCAAAGTGCTACCATGACAATGTATATCACCAGTTCAGCCTTCCCAAACATATCATCTCAGACCGTGGACCCCAATTCACATCCCTCGTTTTCCAAACCCTATGCACACACCTCAGAATCAAATCGAAACTCTCCATGGCATACCACCCCCAAACAGATGGCCAAACTGAACAAGCCAATCAAGAAGTAGAGGCTTATCTGCGCATCTACTGCAGAACGGCGCCACATGCCTGGGCTGACTCACTTACAGACCTAGAATTCTCACACAATATCCAAACCCATTCAGTCACTAAAACCTCCCCATTCACCATCATGATGGGATACAACCCCATTCCCATCCCCTCAGTAATAGAAGACACTGACCTCCCTTCACTCTCACAGCGCCTGCGCCTTCTCACCTCAATCCGGAAGGAAGCACTGGCTGCTCATGATCTAGCCCACACCCACATGGCCCGCTTCAGAACACAAGGATTCAAACCATTCAAACTCGGTGACAAGGTTTGGCTAGAAGCCACAAATTTGCATTTCCCCAACCGCTCCCGCAAATTATCCCCTGAACAGGAAGGACCATTCTCCATCATTCAGGTACTATCACCCCTGAATTATCACCTCAAATTACCAGACACATGGCGCATCCACCCCATTTTCCACACTGCACTTCTATCCACTTACACAGAAACCAAAGCACACAGACCCCCATTCAGTCTACCACCACCTGACTGTTACATTTTTCTCTACACTCTCCACCGACTCCTAACCCCATATGCCTCTAGTACATTCCATGACCCTGCTGCGCTTACTGATCATGTACCATGCTCAGTCACCTCTTTCCACACACTTCCACCATGTTCTACTGCATACCACCTACATCACATTCCATACCATTCTGATACATTCCATAGGTCTATATAAGCTGTACCTCATCGAGCATATAGCCTTAAGCTTATGCTCTTTGTTCTTACAAGCTCATTTGCTCATCCTCGAGTCCAGCGTGGCCTCCATCGTAACCCGACTCCGCATCAACGTATCTACTGCATGCGACTCTCTAAGTACATCGTTGTAACTATCTTCGTCATACACCTCTTTCAGATTCATCACCGACTCCGTCTACAATGCATCCATAACCCGGACTACTCCTCAAGCCATTGAACTTAACACTGACCTGATTGAAGACCAACAAGAGTACGAAGTTGAAGCCATTGTCTCCCACAAAGGAAATGGAACCAGACAGCGTTTCCTCATCAAGTGGAAGGGATATCCATCATCTGAAAATCAATGGCTATCCGAAAGGGACTTATCACATGCTCCTATCATTCTAAAAACTTATAAATTAGCCTAACAAGAGTCCCATCCTGCCATCGTTATACGAAGGTTCAATACTCTTACCCCCCCCATCCTGCCATCGTTATACGAAGGCTCAATACTCTTACCAACCCCCCCCATATGCCCACTGTCTATGTCGTCCACCGCAATCATCTCTGGTATCTCGCCATTGTTATCCCGGGAGGCCTCCTTGTCCTAGTCTACATCCTAGCCTGTGTTGTACACCCCCACCGAACTCCTACTAGCTGCCTCAATCTCCCCACTGTCAACCCTCGTCAACCACAACCAGCCACCATAGTCTCCACCACTACCCACACCCTTCCCACCTCACCTTCTGCCACCCTCCCTGCTGAAGTCTTCCAACAAGTCATCAACCACACTTTCCCCGACTCACCCCCAACCATCCACCCTTACCCAGCTCACCACCTCCACCCTTACCCAGCTCACCACCTCCACCTCAACAACTCCCGACTACCAACACCTGAACAACTCCGCCTCATCTCCGACCTTCACCTCCATGCCTGCCTTCAATATGAACAATGACTTCGGGAACAATGCCCCCAACGACTGCTACAGGCGACGACATGCTCACGCCATGGGGGCGGGCCACTGGAATATCAACCCTGTGGTTCACACCCACTTGACGAATCACATGCTCCTCCAACATATTCTCCCAAGCCCAGCCCTTCAACCACACATCAACCAAGCTCTGTCGACCCACCCCCACCTTCTGGCAGTCAACCACACTAGACAATGCCTCCAGACAATTGAGGATATGCAATGCCTCACATGGAACACTCAGGACATGCTCGCTCAACTAGACAGCAACGTTGCCAACATAGTCAATGACCCTACCATACTCCACAACTGGGCCTGTGAGGAACTCAAAGCTGAAGACGTGCACCGTGCCATCTCCTTCCTCCATCCTCACACACGAGCTAATCCCATTGCACAACCACCAGCTCCACTCATCCCCACTGCTCTGGTCACTCCTGTCATCTCCTGCACAACCTCCTCAGCGGCAATTCAAACTAACCCAAACCCAGTCCCACCACCAACTGTGGGTATGTCTAACCGCTCATTGCCATCCCCCCCTCCTTGCCACCACTGCGCCGAGTGTCTGGACAACATGCACCACATCAAGGACTGTCCTCAGACAATCTGCCCCTACTGCAACTGGGTGGCCCCTGGACATCTTCCCACTGACTGTCCGGATTCACGTCACAGGCATCCAACACCCCAACCCCCCCCTACTCGCCACTGCCCCTGGTGCGAAGCCGACAACCCCAACCATCTCCCCCAGAACTGCCAGGGACGCGAGTACTACGTTCCACCTCAGGTTTCCCCTCCTGTACCTGCACCAATGCTGAATGAAAATCACCCACCATCACCTGCCATTCACATCCTGGCCACTCGATACCTCAACAATGTTGTGTTTCATGCTCTTGAAGAACATTACAGCAACCGGGAAGAGGTGGAGATGGACCTAGGTAGCAACAACGATGACCTTTCCAACTGAAAAGCCGAGTCCGTAATAGACATAAAACTAAGCGTTGGTCCGAAATGACCCTAAACTATCTACTCCTGGGCATGACCTTAAAAGGCCCACTAGTGCGTTTTCTTCTTCCTTTTTTTTTACACCCACTTCTCTATTTGCTATCGTCTTTATTGGCAGCTTGCCTTTTCCTTATTGTTTATTGGCCTTCATTTGGCCCTATAAGGCGTCTATGACTTGCAGCCATCATCAGGGATCTATTGGCACCCATTTCCGCTTCATTGCTGATACTTATCATTATACCATTAATACTGGCGATGAACCATGGTTAGGTGTACTGGAGCACGGTAACAGACTCCGGTACGAGACTAGTTATACACTTAATGCCCTTTCTAGTCCAGCCCTTAGTATATTTTGGCTTTCCCACTCCTATTTTTCCTTTATTTTGTGTTTTTCTTTCTTGTGTTATAGTGACAATTCAGTGACTTGTCGATCCTAAATGGGAGGCAATGTTACAATTTTCCTTTGTTTTCCCTTATTTATGCTGACTCACTTTCCTTTCGTCATCATCAGTCAGCATAACTCCCCCATTCCTCTCCATTTATCATCCCTACTCCCCCGTACATCATAATGACACCATAAGGTGGGCTTTGCTTACTGTTCACGTTCTCTGTCATTCCATGACCTTCCATAGCCATGTAACATACCCAAACAGTCACGCTACAGTAACAAACACATAGAGTAGCATATAAGCATGTAACATAGTTAGCACAAGTCCTAAGCTTGTGCTCTTTGTTCATACAAGCCCATTATATGTGCCTCACCATCTACTATGTGCTCTACCTCATCATCAGCTACTTCGTCCTAGCTGGACTCCATTAAAGAAGACACCACATAAACCTCGACATCAGGAAGCCCCTCTGTTGATCACCCTTGTAACCGACATCAGGAAGCCCCTCTGTCAATCACCCTCGTAGCCAACACCAGGAAGCCCTGCTGTCGATCACTTGCATAATCATTGAGCTTAACATTCCTGGATTGTGACATATTTGTATTATTGATTTCTTATGTGAGATGAGCAAGTTGTGAGCACAAGAGTTGATGTGTGCTCTGTGTTGCAGGATCGCTTGAGGTCCTGGACCTGGGCTCGTGCATGCATGTCTCCCCTTCCACAAACGAGATGCACACTGCGTGGATTCTTGCACACATCCTGTCTAGCATCACAGCATGCGCTCTCAGTGCGTCGCTACCGCCTTCTCCAAGCCAGTCGCTCAAGTCTCCACCCAGCCCTAACAAGAGCAATGGCGGGAACGTCGCACCAAGTTCGGCTTCGTCCCCCTCCTCGACATACTTGTGCCCACCCCTGCCTTCCCTCCCACACCTGCGCACACTCCATCTGATGCCGCTGGTTCCCACGTCATCGCTCGGTAGCACACTTTTGCAGCCCACACTCGCTTTGTCTCCTGTACACACCCTCTCCTGCGCGTTCCACCTGGATGATGCGGCCGAGAGTTGCGCCACACTCGAAGCCTTCCTGCTCGAGCATGCCCACACTGGCGTCAAATCCGGATCGACACATTAAAATGTGTCTGGATGGCGAACAAATTGTGAACTTGTCTGGACTGGGCAGAGAATCTTGTGCTGGGGCTGACGAACGAGGTGAGGTGCAAGGTGAGGGACTCGGATTTGGCATGTGCAAGCTGGCGGTGGGAGCCCTGCACGGATGAGTACACCTCGGATGGTGCATTCTCAACGGCAACGAGAACAAATGTAAGCAACACTTGAGTGGGAAGAGACTTTGTTAAAGAAAGGAACATACCCTCGCCTGGACACCAGGTGCAAAGCTTTGCTGGCTAACAGACCCCGTGTTCAAGGGGTTGAAGTATGAGCGGCCGAAGGGGTGAACAGTGCCCCTTTCAATGATACATAGTACTTCCTGGAAGACGAAAATGTGTGCACATAAGCGCACACTTGACAGTAGCTCGACACCCGACGTACGTTACACTGAGCATTGCTTGACAATAGCACAATTAGCAGACTCCAGAGTACCATAGAATGCATGAGGGATGCCGGCTGCGAGAGCACTGAGGCGTCCTCCAAGAGATGTAAGGTCTTTGCCATGTTGGGAAGGAGGATGTGGTGAGCTTGAGCAAGACATCGAGGTTTTGTGGCGGGCATATCACTGACAGAATCCAGTACTGCATTGGCTGTAGCATGCATCGGTCGTGACCTCCAAAACGATGAGCTACTTCATTACAGAAAGTGTTAAGTATCTTGTTGAGCAGGTCCACAAGCCAAAGGTGACGCACCCGTTTCCTGTCACCAGCTTGGCATCTCGAGCAACAAACTCCCAGTGGAAACCAACCGGCGTGCACACGCAGTCAGAGTCCAGTCTTCCTGCACTTCTTCCGTGAGTCATCGTAATCCATTGGAGGTGTGCAAAGCCAAGCGACAACAAGCAACCGCCAAAATAGAAAAATAAACCCAGTAGACTTGAACTTAATACTTACCTTTGTGATGAATCCTCGGATTTTAAGTAGCAGTGACACTAAAAGCTGCTTATCCTCCAGTGCATCTGACTTGCCCAAATCTTCACCAATGCCAACAGAATTAGTAATGTCTTCCAGAAGTTGCTGGATATCTTCTTCAAAATCGTTGTTGTTTCCCTGGGTCAGTTCAGCTGTTAGCTGTGCTTTCTTTGACCCAGCCGTTCCAATGGCAGACAAAAAAGCCTTCGAAGCAAGGTTGATTACATGCTCAAAGCAGCTTATGAGAGTGTTTGACAAGTAAGAAAGGTCTGGTGGCTGGCACAGTCAGAGATAAAGAACACATACTGAGCACATTGGTCCCCTGCATCAAATTTGACGCCATCTGAATCCCTAAGAAGTCGTGATAGTTCCACCATAGTCTCGTCATTCATGGAGACATTGTCACCTGTCAGCATCATCAGCTAACGCAAAGACAAAAATCTGAGTGGCATACTAAACAGAATGTGAGCGAAAATATTACCTTCTGACAAATCCCATATCTTGCAAAGATGGAATGGAGGTGTGCTGCCTGATTTTCACCCGTATGACTACCCTTGAGTTCTGTAAATGACAGCAGCTGAGACTGCAAGTTCCAACCTGCCGAAATCCAGTGGACTGTGACACCCATGAACGACTTCATCCCTGCAGAAGTCCAACCATTGTATGTGCATGAAACCCTCCCAGGAGCAGCCTAGAGTAAGATTTGAGACCTTCACAAGATGAGAATAGTTCAGTGGATCGTACCTTTAATTCTACAGCAAGCTGTTCCTGAATTTTTCCTGCTCATTTCTTGATTCCATCAGTGTATGTGTTTGCACATAAGATGTCACTCTTCTTGTGCTTTGGACCACGTTGGTATTCCAGTAAGGCTTGAAATGACTTGTATGTGGTAATGTTTGGAGCCTAGAATAAATTAAAACAATGATATAATGCTTGTAAGGGTGATAGCACACCGTGTTTGTCTCAACAAGAAAGTTTTCAATTAGTTCTCTCAGTTTATCCTTTGACCATGTATAAGTGCCTGCCAGCTCATCCTCGGAAGGCTGCTTCATGAATGTATCCATTGTACCTTGCCTAATTTAATGGATTCATGAGTTTCTAAGTACTAGGTAATGAGAAAAAACTTGCCTGTCATCAAGACCTTCACACTGCCTTTGTAGCTCCTTCGGGTACGTGTACTGAAGGTGCTGATTAAAACTTCCCAGCAGCCCATGTTCTTGACAGCACTTCTCATAGGTATGAAAGTGGAGAAAGTCTTCCATTGTCTTGCATGCAATATGCTGGTGCAATGAGGTAAGGTTCCCTGTAAATTCAGCCTTAAGATGTGTAGCATATTTAGCAGGATTGCTCCGAAGAAGGTCGCTATAAAATATTTCACAAATAAGAAATCATTGAAATACAAAATTGTCATATAAACTTACCAGCAGATCTCACACTCAAAGCCTGGTTGCCCATCAACATCTTGAACCTCCTGAAAGATAGTCAGCACATCTTCATGTGCCTCTATGCCTTGCTTTTGTGTTGTAACCTTTACTCACACTTGTACACCGAAACTGGATTCTGGGCTCTCCATGCTGGACTCAGTATCCTCCAGTACAGTCATTGGGGAGGATGGAGGGTCAGAGGTAGTCATATGGGGTGCCAGATCAAGTCTGGTAGCATCAGATGCACTAGGTAACTTTCCAGCAAGGGCTCAGGTATCTTGAGGAACAGCTGTGTGAGCAGTGCAGCTGCTAGACCTGGTCCTGGTTTGAAGGCTGTTGGTCTGGCTCCATTATTTTGAGGTTGTCAAAGTTTTGTTGGATGGGAAACACTGGCAGCAAGCTTTTGCTTTTTTGCACATTTTCCCTTTGGAGCAATACAGACATCACCCAGAGCATGTTTCTCACCTGCCCAGGGTGAAGAATCCTGCTGGGGGGGTCTGGATCATCATTGTTCTCGATTAGCAGGGCCTGGAAATATTTCTCGTGATTTGAATTACGTGCAGGCCTCCTTGGAGCAGGGCTTGGTAAGACAGGAGCTTCTGAGACTGCAGCAGGCCCAGAAATAGGATTAGCATTGCTCGGTGAATCAAAGAAGTTAATTTGAGACACATCTTTCAGGGTGCCGTCACTGTTTACGGCACAGCCAAGGGGGTTCTCATCTTCCATGGCCAACATTGAATGGGAAGCTTAATGCTTGATGGGGATGGCCTGAGGATTCAAATTAATTCCATATATTAGTAATCATGAACTGTACAGTTTATTCTGCCTAGTATAGTATTGTGAACTGAGGCAGGACTGCGCCGGTGACAAATTTTTCAGTGACAAAATTTTCATATTGGGTAGTCAAATGTTTTGTCCTGGGTCAGTGGTCAGGTCAGGGTCAACCCCAAGTCAAGGCGGGTCAGGATTTTCTGGCTGATGCTGACCCCCAACCTGACCAAGCACTGGCCTCCCTTGACCTGACCCTATATTGGCCTGACCCAGGGGTCAGGTCAGTGGTCAACCTGGGTCACATCAGGTCTGACCCGACTTTTGAGAACACTAGTTCATGTTGGATACAATATTCCAGTAGCCAGAATATTGGATATCCATTAGCCCCACTCAATTGCATGTTATTGTGTGATTGTAACTTTTGCTTGGCATCATATGTAATCATAGGGTCCTTCTATTTTCATACTTGCAACTGCAGTCAGAATTGAGACCCTGGTTTGTGACCTGATTGCAATTCTTTGGTGGGTAGTCATATATCATGTGTAAGCAATGCCACAATAGGTAATTTCAACTTCACACATCTGAATAGGGAAAGGATCTACAGAGGCTCTGCCCAAACAAGGACAGGAGCCATGTGGAAATTTCTAACTCCAACAATAAAATCACATACAAGTGCTTGAGAGCACTTGTAGTGGATTGCAAGTTTTTTCGCCCAAAAAGGAAATTTCCAAACTCCTGGGTCAGATCGCCAGTCCTGATATCAAACCAATGCAATGGCATGTCCACCTGCCAGACAAAAAATTGTAGGATAATGTGCAATTGAGGAGGGCTATTACCAAGTATATCTGATGTGCAGATCAGCTGACTAAGTATATATGCAAATGAAAAATAGTCCCAAACCCAGAATTGAACCCAAGGCCTTAAGAATCTCATTTCTTTAAGCCATAACCACTAAGCCATTCAGTCATTTCCAGATATTTTACTTCTTATAAATATATAGGCTCAACTTAGAGTACTCTGTTACTAATTTTGCTAATACTATTAGGCCGCTTTTCTAATTACATTACAACATTGTTGCTAATACTATTATACCAATTTCTAATAACATTACAACACTTTTTGCTAATACTTTTAGAAGAATTTTCTAATAGCATCAGAGACCTTTATTTGTACTTGTACAATCAATACATACATTGCTACACCCATTACAATATTGGGTAGTTAAGGCAATAAAATCATTGGAAGAACTCTAATTGTATAAGGGAAAGTGTTCTAATACCATTATGAAAGCATTCTAATGGTACTAATAAGAGGGCTCTAATATCAATGGACAATTGTCCTTATGTCATTGGAAATGCGCTCTAATAGTATTAGCAAAAGTGTTGTAATGCCATTAGAGAAGTGTTGTAATGTACTTAGAAAAGCGGCCCAATAGTATTAGCAAAATTAGTAACAGAGTACTCTAAGTCGAGCCTATATATTTACAAGAAGTAGAATATTTGGAAATGACTGAATGGCTTGGTGGTTATGGCTTACAGAAATGAGATTCTTAAGGCCTTGGGTTCAATTCTGGGTTTGGGACTATTTTTCATTTGCATATATACTTAGTCAGCTGATCTGCACATCAGATATACTTGGTAATGGATACCCAATATTCTGGCTACTGGAATATTGTATCCAACATGAACCACATTATATGATGCATCGGATCTCCTGAGGTGCCTCTTGAACACCAAGCAGAGAAAGGAAGTTAGTACAGGTGGAAAGTTATTCTTACACTGCAAGTATAAATACAAATTGTTTGCCATCAATTCCTGATACCTTTAGGTAGAGGGTTAGGTATATCAATAATTTGGTTCCTGAAAAAGTTGATGGGCCCCATGGTATCTCCTCTTTTGTCAATGCTGAACTGCAGCTGCCCCTAAACTTGCCTTTTTTAGAGTAACCAGTCATAAGATTTACATCCTTTTTTTTTGAGAAACTAAGTCAAATTGGTCAACAACCCCCCCAGTAGCCTTTTCCATACAGCCATGCTGCAGCTTTGTAATTTTGTGTGTAATGGTCTTTACATCTTTCCTGGCACCCTCCTGTGCATGAAATTCTGTTCTGGCTTTGAGGAAATAAGTACGGGGCCAGCTGCACTGGCAGCACCTGATACCTCTTCTGTTGTATTAGGGTTGGAATTATTATTATTCTGAGAACATCAGGTTGTGGACAACTTCTTTTACTGCCATGATGACATGTGCATCAGGAAAAACCATTAACCTATTTTCTGCTATTTTTCACTATTTTTCACTATATAGCACTATATAGTGAAAAATAGTAAAAAATAGCAGAAAATAGCAAAAAATAGGTTAATGGTTTTTTGCTGATGTATGTTGATTGCAAGGAGTCAGAACTGTACATGAAAACATCTGAGTCCAAATCACTCAATTCTGTGTTGCATCTGTGTCCAGATGATCCTTGTATTTGATGGCCAAATCAAAGGCAACTGACAGAATTTGACCCTGCACCTGTGTCAGAGCAACCAGCAGGATGTACAAGAAAGGCCCTGATTTTGCTGAGGGTGGTGTTACTTGGTAGCCAACTGGTAGGGTGCATGTTGGGTAAGAGAATCAGTATTGGGACATGTAAAAGTGCATTAGTGGTTCAGAATGGTCAGTAACACTTTCTGACCATTTTGTCAAGAATTTGCTAACCCTGAATAGCGGAATGACTTGAAACTTGACACCAGAACAACTTTGATGGTGAGGAATGGGCACTCACCACCATGGCATGAAAGTTTGGGAGGAAATGTAAAAAGATATGAGTAAAATAAAAAGAGAGAACATAAGATATATGATGTGAAAAATATAAAAGGGAAGAATGAGGATAACATAAGTGTACAAACAAGGATAAAAGGGAACGTAAAAGCTGAGGTAAGTAAACAAAAGAGGGCTAGGGGATTACATCAAGGACAAAAGGGGCAAGGATCTAGGGATGCTGAAGCTGGCAAGGCCAGAGATATGGGGGCCAACATATCTTGTCAGGGTCCATAATTTTGTGGGTATAGAACCCTCTACCTAAAGGTATTGGGAATAGTGAACCCAGGGGAAATGCTGCATATGTGCACATTTTATTATTTTGTTTGATATTACTGACAGCATGCCTGTTTTTATTCATAGTCATCCTTGGGCACCTGGGTTCTGGCTGCTCTACATTTTTGAAGACACTAGCAAATTGGCATGCCAAATACCATTCCATAACCACTTCAGGCTGCCAATGTACCAGATACTGTTAGTATGTACTCTCTCCTATAGTAAGTATATTCTAATAGAGTGATGAGCACACCACATTGTGTGTGTGCACAGTCCTTGTGCACACACACCCAGCTCTACACTTTTTCCCAAATTGGGACAGCAGTGTGGTGTGGGTGCGCACAGTGTGCCCACTCTTTTTATTTCAAGAATTACAGTTGTCACACACTGTCAGGGGGTCATCCATACATGCACAGAAGTATACTGAAAATATTTTCCTGGCAGCAAATCTGACAGCAGCTGCAGGACATTAACTGGAGCACAATTTTGTCTGGCTTATAAAGGCAGCAGCACACATGCCCTGCTTGAGCACGAGGCCCTCGCTCATCAGGAAAATATGATATACATAGAACAATTATATGTGCACCTGGCTGCAGGCTTGTCTAGTCCATCCTGCACTGGATACCCTCTGACTGTGTGTTGAGTGTGGACTTCACCTTGTCAAGTAGCAGTAACTGCAGGTCCGGCGGCAGTGTGTGACAGCCACATGCTGTTCCTGTGTGCCACTCAGTGGGAATCTGTGTTCACTGACAAGCATGTCATATCTGAAAAGAAGGATCAAGGTCACAGTGAACCCGTCAGCATTTGCCTTGACACACGCCTTCTTGATAAAAGTGAATATCTCAGGCCTTGAGGTGTGCTCCCATTTTGTAACAATCAGTCCATGTGCAGTTTGCTTGAACTGATCTGAATGAGATCAATTCGAATTTCTATGGATCCACTCCACTAACATTTTTGGGTGATCAGTTCAATTAGGAGTCCAGTAACTGGACTACTACTTTTTGTAAATACACTTAGCAATTTTATTGATCCAAAACCTATGATGTAGCTCAAAAATGATCAGATCTGTCTTCATTGATGACAACAGATTGAAGTTCAAACTGATTAACTTCAGTTAAGGATTTCCCTGAATATCTTGCTGTAAAGTCACCAAGAGTGCATCAAATAATTTGCACACACACTGTTAAGATCAAAGGATCGTCAAGCCATCCGGGTTGCGGATATGTCGCAGATGAAGTCGGTGAAGGGTAAGAACGAGATGGGTAACGAAGATGGTAATGACGATGTACTTGGAGAGTCGCATACAATAAGTGTGCCGGTATTGGGTCGGGTTACAATGGAGAGCACGCTGGACTCGAGGGTGAGCAAATGAGCTTGTAAGAACAAAGAGCATAAGCTTAAGGCTATATGCTCGATGAGGTACAGCTTATATAGACCTATGGAATATGGGGGAATGAGATGGAACGTGTTAGGGGTGAGGAGTTAGTAGAACATGGAGGAAGCGCATGGAAGGGATGACTGAGCATGGTACATGATCAGTAAGTGCAACAGGATCATGGAACGTACTAGAGGCCTGTGGGGTTAGGGGTCGGTGGAGAGTGCAAGGAAAAATGTAACACTGCCTCTCCGTTAGCCTCGACAAATCACCGAATTTGTTGTTTTTATAAGAGAAATGGAATGAGAGAGGGTGAAGGAGTTGGACGACAGAAAAGAAGGAAAAATATAACCTGAAGGGCTTGGAGGAAAAGATGGCAAGCGCAGTGAGATGATAGAGGGGAAGGAGGAGAGAAAGAAGAGAAAAAGGAAAAAAAAAAGGAAGGGAAATTAAATGGATGATAAAGTAAGACGGCATGGGACTTCGTATCACCATGCAGGCCGTGAGGTGTAGTACACGGTGACATGGGGGGGTGTATTGACGAGTCGCAAACCCATCGCCATACCTAGCTCGAACCCATATAAACTAAAAAACGAGAAGGGTTGAGGAATGGATTATAGAAGTCCGTCTACATGCAATCTGTGAGTCATAATATCCCAATAGGGTCAAGTAAAGACCAATAAAGTCGAGTAGTTGGGACAACGGGTATAAAGGGGGTACACACTACTGAGGTGAGTCTGGGTGAATAGATGGGGAGTAAAGTGGGCGTGATGGGATAGAGAAATGGGCGCGAAGGAGGAAAAAGTGAATTGTGCACTATTTGGGCCTTTTAAGGTCATGCCCAGGAGTAGTTAGTTTAGGGTCATTTCGGACTGGACTGTTCCCTAATTTGAGTGATCCTGGGCCTCCAGGTCGTTTTCGTCTTCGTCCATTTCCTCGATTTCTTGAACGAAGGCGGGGCCTCCAAAGTCGGTGCGTAGCCGGATTGCTGCCGTTGAGGGACGGGGTCGCCATACTGGTTGGTGGTCATTGTCGACGTATATGCTCCATCGTACTCCATCAGGTCCCCAATGAGAATTGGTGAGGGGGAGTTGTCACGTCGTGGTTGGGACTGTCTGGGTGTAGGCTGGGAGTTGTGTGCCGGTAGATGATGGCGATTGGTTGGGGGACGTTGGTGACTCCTGGATGGGGACGGGGATTGGCGGTTGTCGGGTCAGGTGAAGGGGGCAGTTGCAGAAACGGTGACCTGGTGCGGCGACGTTGCGACCCAAACAAATATACTCGGCGCAGTCGAGGGTGTTGTGGTTGCGTGAGTTGCAGGTGTTGCAGTGTCGTGCGGTAGGAGGGCGGCGTCGCCGGGCGAACGTGGGTCCGGGGCGGTGTTCGACAGTGACCACTGTGCGGTTTGGTTCGCCGTCGGGGGTGACGGTGGTTGGGTCGAACGTGGTCGGGGAGTGGGTTGGGGACAAAGGAGCGGTAGGAATGGGTGGGGTCCGGGCGTTGCGTACGACAGGGACCAGGTGAGCGTGTGGGTAGAGGTGCATGATGGCCGTGTGGACGTCTTCAAGAATGAGCGTGCGGTACGCTGCGTCTCGGAAGAGGGTCAGTTCGGTCTGTACACGGTTGAGCTGCTCATCTAGTTCTGATGCTCGTTCCTGCATGCGCCAGATGGACATCTGGAGGTTCTCAGCGAAAAGGAGATTGTTTTGGCTGGTGTTCACCAGGTTGAGGTGGGGATGTTGTCTGAGGGCCCGGTCCACCTCAGTGTGGAGGGCGGCTTGGGGGAGGATATGCTGGAGGAGCGTGCGGGGGGAGAGAGTCATTCTCGACCAGGTTCCGTGGGGGTTCGCCCAGGTAGAGCAGGTGGTGGAAGCCGGGGCCGGGGTCGGAGGTGGGGTAGAGGGGCGTCGGTGTCGGTGGGTGCATGGGGCCAATCGTGGGGTGCGGTGGTTGGACATTTGAATGGTGGGAGTGGTGGAGGGCGCGGGTGGTGTGGTAGTTTGATTGGCGGAGGTGGGCTCGGGGATTGACATATCCATAGTTGAGGCGGTTGGTGGTGGTGTTGATGGTGGATCGGCGGGTAGGAAAGAAGCAGTAGACGATGGATATGAGAATAAGAAGTCCTCCAGGTATGACGATAGCCAGATACCAGAGGTGGTGGTTGGTGTTGATGTAGATGGTGGGTCGGGTGGTGAGGTCTGCATTTGGGCGTGTTGGTGGGATGGGCATTTGGGTGGCGGGGTTGGCATGAGAGTGGGTTGCTGGAGAGTTGGGTTACAGGTTCTTTGTCTTTTTATAAGTTTTGAGGATTTTTTGGGCATGTGATAGTTTGGTTTCGGGTAGCCATTGATTTTTGGATGATGGGTAGCTGGTCCATTTGACTAGGAAGCGGCGTCAGTTTCCATTCCCTTTGTGGGAAACGATGGCTTCAATTTCAAATTCTTGGTGGCCTTCTATTTGGTCAGGAGGTGGTTGAGTGAATGGTGGTCTGTGAATGTCGGTTTCTGTGTAAGCGGATAGAAGTGAGGCGTGGAATACGGGGTGTATTTTCCATGCCAGTGGGAGTTTAAGGCAGTAATTGAGGGGGGATAGTACTTGGATGATGGGAAAGGGACCTTCCCATTTAGGGGCTAATTTACAGGATCTATTAGGGAAGTGGAGATTAGTCGCTTCGAGCCAGACTTTATCTCCGAGTTTGAATGGGTGGAATCTGTGGGCACCATGGCATGCCATGTGGGCACGGGTGAGATCATGTGTGGCGAGGGCTTCTTTCCGTATCAAGGACAATAATCTCAGGTGGAGAGCAAGAGAGGGGATGTCAGTGTCTTCTATCACTGGTGGGATCGGGATTGGGTCATATCCGAGGATGATGTTGAATGGTGATGTTTTTGTGACTGAATGGGTTTGAATGTTGTGTGAGAATTCGAGGTCAGTGAGTGAGTCAGCCCAAGAGTGAGGTGATGTTCCGCAATAGATACGGAGATAGGCTTCTACTTCTTGGTTTGTGCGCTCAGTTTGGCCGTCAGTTTGGGGGTGATAAGCTGTGGATAGTTTCGATTTGATGCCTAGGCGTGTGCATAGGGTCTGGAACACCTGCAAGGCGAATTGGGGTCCTCGGTCAGAAATGATGCACTTGGGTAGGCTGAAGCGCTTGTAGACGTTGTCATGATAGAGTTTGGCCGTGCCGAGTGCGTCGAGGGTTTTGGTGCATGGGATAAGGACTATTCCTTTAGAGGAGTCATGATCGATGACAACCATAATGGAGTCATAGTGGTTCGACAGGGGTAGATCAGTTATGAAGTCCATTGAGACCAATTGAAATGGTAGCATCGTAGGATCTGCAGGTATTGGTAGTAGTGGTGGTTTAGTTGGGTGGGTGTTTATTTTCATTTGTTGACATAGAGCGCATCCTCCTATGTAGTTTTTAATGAATATGGTGAGGCCCAGCCACCAGTAATGTTGGTGAATGAGTTGTGCTGTTTTGAAAAGTCCAGGGTGGCCGAAGGATGGGAGGTCGTGGAACATTTGAAGAATTTCGCGTTTAATATCGGTTTTATCAGGAACGTAGACGCGTTTTTGGTAGCGGAGGAGGCCGGCGTTGGTAGTCCAATTGTCAAGGGAGAATCGGAAAGGAGATGGGATGTTTAGACGTTTAGCGTTTCGGATGGTAATGGCAAAGTTGTCGGTTTCTTGGGCAGTTTGTATTCTTGTGTAGAGATCGATGTTGATTTTCCCAATGAATAGGGTTTCGGGTAGCATTATGCGTTCTTCTGCAGGTTCTTCACCATGATCGGCACGTCGTGATAGCGTGTCTGCTCCTGGGATGGATGTACCGGGTCGGTGTGTGATGGAATAATCGAATTGGGATAGGTAGAGGTTCCATTGTGATTGTTGCGGGGAGAGATGTCGGTCTGAGCGGAAGTAGGAGAGGTTCTTGTGATCGCACCAAATAATGGTGGTATGGGGATTTCCGAGTAGGTAGTGGCGCCATGCTTCGAGACCTCGTATGATGCCTAGAAGTTCACGATCGTAGACTTCGTAACATTGTTGGGCAGGTCCGAGTGTTTGGGAGATAAATCCGCATGGTTGAAGATCGCTGTTGGAGTTCGTTTGGTATAAGACTGCACTGGTAGCAACTTTCGAAGCGTCTGTTTCTAAGATAAACGGTTTGGACGGGTCTGGGATGAGTAGTGCCGGTTTATCTAGGAACTGGGTTTTGAGTTTGAGGAAGGCGTTGTCTCGTTCGGGTGTCCATGTCCAGGGTTCGTTAGTACGCATTAGTTCATTGAGTGAGTATATGGTTTGTGAAAAGTTGGGAATGAAGCGTCGATAATAGTTGCAGAATCCCATAAAGCTGTGGAGTTGTTTGACGGTTTTGGGTGTGGGCCACTCAGAGATGCCGGTTAGTTTGATGGGATCCATGTTAATGTTATTCGGGGTGATAATCATGCCCAGGAATTCGGCTTCTTGGACCACAAATATGCATTTCTCGGGCTTGCAGTAGAGGTCGTTTTTGTCACAAATGTTGAGGACGCGTTCGGTTTTTCTGTGGAGTTCTTCGAGGGTGCTGGCGAAGATAAAGATGTCGTCCATATAAATTAGGACTTTGTCTTCGAGAATGACAATGTGGAAGGTGTCATCCATGAAGGCTTGAAAGGTAGTGGGGGAGTTGCAGAGTCCAAAGAACATGACAGTTGGTTTGAATAGTCCTCGTGGAGTTTTAAAGGCCGCTTTCCATTGGTCACCATCTTTGATGCGAATATTGTTGTATCCAGACCTGAGGTCAAGTTTGGTGAAATACTTTGCTCCCTTGAGTTTGTCCATGAGTTCGCTGATCAGGGGTAATGGGTAGGCATTTTTGATGGTTCCTTTGTTGAGTGTGTGGTAGTCCTGACAGGCACGTAGTTCGTTGTCTTTTTTGCCGACAAAGAAGAATGGTGATGCCATTGGGGATTTAGATGGTCAAATGTATCCTTTTCGGAGATTATCTTCGAGAAATTGGTCGAGGGCCAGTTGTTCTTTCGGGGATAGTGGGTAGAGTTTACAGTCCCTTGGGATGAAATCCGGTTTGAGGTCGATGGTATGGTTGTATGGTCGGGAGATGGGGAAGCGTTCCACGGCTTTCTTTTGGAAAATGTGGAGGTACTTGTGGTATTGCGAGGGGATGGTGGTTTCCAGTGGTTGGGTGGGTTTGATGTGTTCTCTAGCTAGTGTGGTGGCTGTGGTAACTTTATTGATCAATATCGTGCCGGCGGTCCAGTCAATAGCAGGATTGTGGCATTTGAGCCAAGGAAGTCCTAGTATTACGTCTTCTTTGCCGAGGGAAGTTACAAGGAAGGTGGTAGTGATGGATTGTCCGCCGATCTTGATTAACCTCCAGGAGTATCGGGTGATGGTTCCATGTTGGTTGGGTGTTCTGTCTACATTTTTGACGTGGATGGGGCGGTTAAGAGGTTTGGTAGGGATTCGGTGTTTGATGATGAATTTGGCATCGATAAATTTGCCTTCAGCCCTGGAATCGATGAGGGCGTTGGTGGAGACGTTTTGGTCATGTACGACTATTGTAATAGGAATCTTCATTGTGGGTAAGGAAGAATCAGAAAGTACAATAGGGGATACATGTATGGGAAGACTCAGCATCTGTCTGGTCTTCCTTTTTAAAAATCCTGTTTATCCATGGTGTTAAACAATTCTTCCTTCTCCTCATCTTTTAGTGAGTTGATGAGTTGGCGGATTTGGAGTGCTACGTCATTGGGTGTAGGTGAGTTGGGCTCCAGTGTCGGGGCGGGTGGTTCTGTGTCCGTTGTTTGTTCAGTGGTTCGAATCATTCTGGTGTTGCTTGTTGGGAATTTGGTGCAGTCACGGGAGTTGTGTCCTTTTTTGCGGCAGGTGAGGCAACGTCCTTCTTTAAAACATTTGTCACGTTCCTCGGGGGTGAGGTGTGGCAGTCGATTAGTGTTGGAGGGGGTGCTGGTGGTGTTGTAGCTGCTGGTGCGAGGATGGGTGTTTGAAAACTTCCGGAAGCGATTGTTTTGCTGGGTTGGTAGGGGTGGTCCTTGAATTGCTCTGAGGCGTCGGTAGATATTGTCACTGCGGGAGGCCACTTGGTACCAGGTGTTGATTGTGGTGGGCATGGTGTCGCGGTTATAGATGGATTTGAGGAGTGTGGGTGTAAGTCCTGCTTGGTAGAGGGCTATGAGGGCTTCGGGACTGGTAATGCTGGAACAAGTGGCAAGGGATTGGAACTGATTGTTAAAATCGTCAGCTGTGCCGGTTTGTTTAAGTTTGATTAAGGCTTGTTGGGCTTCATTGGTGTCGTCTGTGGTGATGAAGGTGGTTTTGAAGTCTTTGACGAAGTTGCTCCAGGTGCCATATCCGACGATGGTAGTGAGTTTGTTGCCTTTTGAGTCGACGTTATATGCCGAGGCAATGGATTCACGATTGATGGCCCAGTCTCCAGCTGTTCGTGTTTGCATGAAGGAGAGTACAAAGTTTATTTTGAGTTCGTCAGTGTCGTAGATGTGTTTGTTTACTCGGAGGTACGTCTCGCAACTGGAGAGGAATCGGCGGGCATATTCTCGGGTGCCGTCAAACTCGTTGGGTTTGGCAAGGTTGATTTCTTTAGCGGTGGTAGTCATTGGAGGTGGTGGTGGTGTTTTGGTAAATGGAAAGATGTCTCAATAATTTGGGACGTTCTGGTGGAAAGTTTCATGGGCTTCGGTCTGATTGTCGAGTTTGTGCCAGCCCCATGTTTGTTGTTGTGCGTCGTATAGCCACGAGGAGTATTGGAATTTGGCTGTGTCTGTTGGGTGTTTATTGTAGAATACTTTGTCTGCGTCACTCCAGGCAGTGGCGACGGGTCGTGCTGTAGGTTGGGGGATCTGTAGTTGCGACAGTTTGATGATTGTTTGGGTTTGGACGGTGGTACGTCAACAAAAAAAGAAAGCTTATGCTAGTGTTAAGATCAAAGGATCGTCAAGCCGTCCGGGTTGCGGATACGTCGCAGACGAAGTCGGTGAAGGGTAAGAACGAGATGGGTAACGAAGATGGTAACAACAATGTACTTAAAGAGTCGCATACGATAAGCGTGCCGGTATTGGGTCGGGTTATGACGGAGAGCACGCTGGACTTGAGGGTGAGCAAATGAGCTTGTAAGAACAAAGAGCATAAGCTTAAGGCTATATGCTCGATGAGGTACAGCTTATATAGACCTATGGAATATGGGGGAATGAGATGGAACGTGTTAGGGGTGAGGAGTTAGTAGAACATGGAGGAAGCGCATGGAAGGGATGACTGAGCATGGTACATGATCAGTAAGCACAACAGGATCATGGAACGTACTAGAGGCCTGTGGGGTTAGGGGTCGGTGGAGAGTGCAAGGAAAAATGTAACACACACCTGGGTCAAGACTGTGGCCACACCAGAGCTGTGGCCACATTAATAGTGTACACATGCAATGTTGCATCCACACATGCACTAGGTGTGCCCACACAGAGTATTGTGTGCCCGCAAGAATGAGTGTGTACACACTGTGGCACACACTGCTAGAATTTGTGTGCACACCACAGATTGTGCACACACCATGTTAAGCCTACGATGAAGTAAGACTCCTAGATAAGCGACAGATAGATCTAGATAGGAGGTGGTTAAAGAGTAAGGGTTTCCCCTAGAGCTGGCGAAGCGGTTAACTTAATATCCCACTGTAGGAGATAGTGACAAGTAGGCTTGATTGAACGAAGAGAACAAGCTTAAGGCTTGGAGCTCTGAGTACAGGTTCTTATATGCTACTGTGGAAGGTCATGGAAACTAATGGAAGGGCTGACTGATCAAGGTAAAGGATCAGTCAGTGTGGAAAGCTATGGAACACGGTGGAATTGTGATAAAAGAAAAGAAAAGAAAGTATGCTAGGTAAAGCAGGTCTGCTGATCAAGTGGGATGATTACCTAAGCAAAGGAAAAGCGGTGGTGAATGTAAAGATTTTGTAACACTTTCGCTTTGGAGTCCGCCCACTCATTGCCAGCAATGTCCAAGTGGCCAGAACACCAGGCAAAATGAATGGTGAGGTTGGGGTGCGAATCAAGGAGTGTCTGTATGCCTGCCTTCCAGGTGGGGAGGAGTTGGGCCCCCGTTGCAGAGGGCCACATGCAAAAGAGGTTGAGGGCTGTGAGAGAGTCAGACAGAAAGTGAATGTCTGAGACATCCCTCAGGTCTTTGCAGAGGTGGTTTGCCGCCCAGCCAGGGGTGCCAGCCAGGGAGAAGATCTCGGCATCTGTGGCAGTGGCTATGGAGGGGGACGCAAGGCAGTGGAACCCCAGTTTGGTGGGTCCACACATTGCACAGATGGCAGACCCCAAGTCAGTGCCAATGTGTGAGCCATTGGTGAAGACCTGGAGTGAGGAGGGGGAGCACTGTTCCCAAGCTCAAACAACAAAGGCATGTCAGACCTCAGAGGGAACAGGAATGGGGGGGACTTTGAAATTGATCTGGCCTTGCCCAAAGGCAAGGGGGTCTGTCCAAGGGGGGTGTGTGTACGCTGGGACCTGTTGGACATGTGGGACGTGGGCCTGCAGAGAATGGGAGAAAGGGAGGTTAGCGCTGTCACAAAAGTGGCAGTGGCCTACAGGGTGGGGTGTGCGCCACAGGTGCAGGGCATGGCCAGTCTTTAAATATTCGAAATAAGCAAAGAATGGGGGAGTGGAGCATAAGAAATTAGTGGAAAGGGGGGAGGCGCCTTTTTATATGCCTAATATCCAGTGGCATGCAGTGTTTTGAACTGCTTGCAGCCGGTTTACCAAGGTTTTTTGAGAGTGGCCATGATACCAGACCAGTGAGCCCCATGCGAGCATGGTGTGGACACAGGCTGAGTACAGTTGCCATAGGAGGAGGGCCGAGATGCCGCATTTGGTGTTACCAAGAATGTGGAGAGCAGTGAGGGTGGAGAGGCCCTTGGAGCGCATGCATTCGACATGGGCCTTGAAAGAGAGGCCTGGGTCCCACCAAATCCCCAGCCATCAGAGGAGGTTGGTGGGTCAGATCAAGGTGGTGGGCGTAATTTGGATGCCTGCAGTGCGCCAGTTGTCATAGCCAATGGTATGCTGAGGTGGATGGAAGTGGAGAGCCTCTGTCTTTGTGGCTTCGATGTTGAGGCCAAGCCGGAGGAAGTGGCCATTGAGTTGGTTGTATGCGTGTGCCAGGGTGTTGCAGTTGGATGCAATGTCAGGGCCAATGCAAATGATGAGGTGGTCATCCACATATGTGAGCAGGTTGCATCCGGGTTATTGGAAGCGTCGGATGGTGAGGCCTGCAAAGATGGTCGATAGGATGGGGGAGACTGGGGAGCCCTGGGGGGTGCCAAGGTCGGGTTTGGGGGTGGTGGGTAGAGTTGTTCTGTCGAATGAGATGGAAACGCTCCGACCCATCATGAACAAGAGGCACCAGTCCGCCATATTGAGCAGGCAGCCCATTGACATGAGTTGCTGGTGGAGGAGTGTTGGGTGCATAGAGTCGAAAAATCCCTGAATGTCCACCTTTATTTTATTTTATTTTATTATTCCTTCAGAATTATCTAATACATGTGCCCCCCCAAAGGGGGGGCCAAGACTAAATAACTACGGAGGTGCCCATCACTGTACATCATACAAAACTGGGCAGGGTGCATGCCCCCAAGGGGGCCAAGTGGGAAAATGCGCCCTATTAAAGAGAGGGAAAAGGGGAAGAGGAAAGGGAGGGATACATATCATGGCCATTGCCCATAACTAATAAAAGAGAGGAAAACTGATGGACACTTAGAATTGGAAAATGGGGAGGCTGCAGGTGCCATATGGGAGACCGGACCTGGAGGCCAAGGAATTCGAAGGGCAATCACAATTCAGAGGGAAAGGAGGGAGCATTACCTGAGAGCTCCAAGAGAGCCGGGTCTGCATCCTGTGTCCTGGGTCCGAGGTATCAATGCACATAGTCTTGTAAGACGTTGAGGTCGAAGTCCACTCTGGAGGTGGGCAGACCGTCCAGATCCATGGCAGCAAATGCCAGCCAGATGGACCCTGCGGTGCAGTCTGAGATGCAGTTGAGGTGTCCCGTGATGCACAGCCAGCGCCTGAGGACTGGGAAGAGGGCTTTGTCTGCCCACTCGCTGTGGTGGGCTGGGGGGGTGATTAGCCGGCCAGACTTGTGGAATCCATGCCTGGAATGTGTTGCAGCTGCCAAGGATATGGGTGGTTGACTGGACAGGCCAAGGGGGGTGGTTGTGCCACTGGCAGTAGGGGATCAAGCCATCTATGCACCGGTAGACTGAGTCAAAGCTCAGCCAGTAGCCCCCATAGGGACCAGCATGACAGAGGACTTGAGCTACGGCTGACAGCTCATGGTGGGGGTGGTCCATGAAGAGTGTGAGGAGCTTGCATGGAGTGTGAGTAGGCAGGCCGCTAACCACAAGGTACTTGTCGGCTGTCAAGGCTAAGGGGCGCGCCAGTTGGTGAGACCAGTGCATGTGAGCGACAAGCGTTGACTGCTCCTTGAGAGCAGAGATAGACCAGAATTAAGGACACCCTTGTGGGGCCCACCAACACATATACCTTCCTTGGGATAACCAGGGTCCAATCCGGTCCCACTGTCCTTCACACCAAGTAGGGCTAGGGAACACAAGCTTTTGGGTCATGGCGCTGTAGGCACTACCTACTTGCAGCATCCCCCCACCTTCCCCGGCATATGTGAAGCATTGCTGTGTCTCTGGGAATCAACTTAGACCAGCAGTGGGAATTACCCCCACACTGACCAACGGCAAATTTAGTACTCTCAGGTCATTGGAGGGAATTGCCCCCCAGTGCCACAGCCTGCCTTGGGCCCCCCCCTTCCAGATGTGGACCTCAGGCCTCTGCCTCCACCACTTCTGGTTGTGCTGCCTCTCCTCATGTCGGAGTTGACGGACGTGCTTGCCAGCACTTCCAACTTGTCAGCCCCAGGGCCATTGGGCATCGGCTATCGCCCTCTCAAATGGGTGATTGCTGCATTTCCTGACAAAATCCTGACACTTTTCAACAACTGCTGGCACATGGGGCACCACCCCAAGTGCCGGCAGGCAGCAAAAGTTGTTATGCTCCAGAAGCTGAACAAGAATGACCCATTCTCCCCCCACTCCTATCACCCCATTACTCTCGAGGAGACCCTGGGCAAACTCTTGGAGAAAATGATCGCTAACCAGCTCCAGTTCCTCGCTAATGAGGAGGACTGACTGCCACCTAACCAGTATGGGGGGCATCAAGGACATTCAGTCTATGATGCCACCCAACACCTTTTACAGCTTGCTGAGGGTGCCCATTTGATGAACCAGGTCTGCTCTATCCTCACAGTAGACATTCAAGGTTTCTTTGATTCAGTGCTCCCCCAACTCCTTCACCAACAGCTTCTCACAATGGGCTGTCCACCTAACATGGCGGACTGGTGCCTCTCATTCATGATGGGGCGTAAAGTCGCCATCTCTTTTGATGGCATGACAACCCCTCTGACCCCAAAACCCGACCTCAGCACCCCTCAGGGCTCCCCAGTCTCCCCCATCCTATTGACGATCTTTGTGGGCCTTGTCCTTCGCTGCTTTCAGTGGCGTGGATGCAAACTCCTCACATACGTCAATGACCATCTCATTGTGTGCATCAGCGACTCCATCACTCCAACTGCAAGACGCTTGCCACCGCCTACCGCCACCTCAATGGCCTCTTCAACCGGCTTGGCCTCAACATCGAAGCCACCAAGACAGAAGCCCTCCACTTCCACCCCCCCCCCCTGTCGCAAGCTCGGCTACCATGGCTGGGACATGATGGGGATCCAAATTGATGCCCATACCCTCGTCCAGCCCTCCATCCCTCTCTGTTGGCTAGGGATTTGGTGGGACCTGGGCCTCTCCTTCAAACCCCATGTGGAGTGCATGTGCTCCAAGGGCCTATCTACACTCACCACCCTCCACATTCTCAGCAACACTGAACATGGGTCCAGACAGACTTTGTCTGTCGAGCTCGGGACCTGTGCACACCAACAACTCTCCAGGTCTTCACCAATGGCTCTCACCTAGGCCAGAAGGCTGGATCCACTATCATCACCATGTGCAGGCCCTACCAGCTTCACTCTCACCAGCTGACCTCACCCCTGTGTGCCACCGCCACAGATGCTGAACAATTCTCCCTCAGCATTGCTCCTGGCTGGGCTGCATGCCACCTCCGTGAGTCGCTTGTGCAGGTCTCGGACATTGTCTTTGTGTCAGACTCCTTAACGGCACTCAACTTCTACCGCCGATGGCCCTCAGCCTCTGGGGCCAACCTCCTCCCACTCTGGAAGTCTGGCATGCAGACGCTCCTCAACTCCTTTCCACAGCTCACTATTCACTTTGTGTGGTCCCCTGGTCATGAGGACATTGCAGGTAATGAATGGGCTGACAAAGAAGCCAAGGCCGCAACTTTATTGCCACCCTCCAACCTCCCACCATCCATCTCCATGCTGAAGGAGCAGGCAACCCTCACATCCCATGAGCATTGGACCCTACAACTCGCCCATCCTCTCGCCTCTACTGCCAACAAATACTTGGCAGTCACAGGCCCCCCTACTCGGATGCCCAGTGTTAGATTTGACCCAGTGAGGGATCTAATCAAGTGTTAACAGATTGCAATTGTGTAACTAGCAAGTTAGAAATTTG
>JAKOPK010000398.1:0-24812 GCA_024195185.1 Coniferiporia weirii
CGGTGACTCAATGAACTCCGTCATAGCACTTTCAAGTTTGTGGCCGGGCGATACTAGTAAGCACACTGGAGTTCCTGCTTCAGAGAAGAGTTTCCGGACTCATATTATTCGGACAGAGGGGAACCGGGTCTATCTCTAGGAGGCCCTCGGCCCGCCCTAAGGACAAACACGAAGGCAAGTTCTACCGCGACCCCTTCGCGCTCAAACTAAGTCCACTGGCATATTGATGTTCTCCATGTTCTCATCCAACGTGACCTACCAACTTGAACACCAAGATCTCGCGAGTCGCAAATGCAGCTTGATCGCGCAAAGTGTGTGGCTGGCGGTCGAACTGGAGAGCAATATGGTCGGCAACCCCATACAGAACATACCGTATATACGGCCCCACAATTAATTAAACATAAATAACTGTAATCACCAGAATTACCGATGGATCTGTCTCCATCGTTCCGCCCATTAATTCCTTTATTAAATCCCCACGTCAAAGCCGGCGCCGTGTAATCCGTCCTCCGCAAATCTCCACTGCACCGCCCGAGCCGGTAAAAGGAATCACTGTACCTTAGTCGCTTTCCGCGCACTATGATCAACAACAAGATGAATTGGTCTTGAATCTGCGTGTGGCGTACAGCTGCACGCCACCAATTTCGGGGCAGCGCGTAAGTGGCGCAGAGCCGACGCAAGGCCGCTGGAAGCGCTGGCGCGCGAAGAGTGCATTACTGCGGGACTGGAATCAGTTTAGGGGGGAAAGAGAAATACGCACTGAATGCAACGGTCCATCTGCGCATAAACTCTTCACTGGAACCCCTGCGTCGACCGCCCGATAGCGTAATCCATACCGTCCGTGTTTCCTGCAACTTGCGCTGGCGCTCTCCGTCCATTTCCCGCCTGTCCACCCGGTCCGTACAGCCGGGCCCGGCGGCGACCACAGTAAGGTCAAGTAGAGCTGCGGGTGCAAGCCAGCGTGTACAAACGGGGTGTACAGATGGAAAAAGAGGCGTGCAAATGTTTGAAAGTGTAACGAGTCCAAGAATCTGGGCAGCCCGCACCCGCGGCTAGGGAGGTCCGTGAACGTCATCGGTACGACTAGGACAGCCCACAGCATGTTTTTGGTCGGGGATTATATGTGCCTGCGCTCCAGCGAGTAGGCTGCTAGATCTGCCAGACTGCGGCCATTGTGTAGATTTCGGAAACCTTACGGACACATCAGCGCCGGGCCGAAAATATTAGGAAACCCCTTAACCTTGCGCAGATAGCTAACATGTGCATGCTGAATATTTCTCGACGGACACGACAGAGCTCTGGAGGCGGGCGAGGAGTGTTCAATGCCAGAATTCAATCTGCTATTCGTTGACAACAAATCGAGACGGCTCGTAGGCAGCCGCGGGGTTGTGCCGCTGCAAATACTGGCGAACATGCACGTGATCGCTTATTGGGGCTTTCCTTGTTTGACCCCGAGAGTCTCTGTGAAGTTTGATCTGCGCACTGATCTGACTTTTAGGAGAACTACCATGCCTTTAGGGTACGTGCTCTTCGACAACTTAAAGGGTATTGATTAGCCGCATAGTTTCGTGTTGATATGGTTTGTAATTATCAAATATCAAGGAGGCACTCGGCAGGTTGGCAATTAATATTCAAGTTGAAGTGAATCCCCCACGCAACGGTTTGACAGCGCCAAAGGCACCGCGCCCGCACGTCTCCCAGCCTGTAAGGCCTTCCTCTGGGAAAGTGACCAAACAAGACTAGATCAAGGATAAAGAAATACGGACCAGCAAGAGTAAAAGGGCTTGCGGAGGGGTGGTGAAGGCATCCTGGATGCAAGTTACACGTGGTACGTACGAGAACAAAGATGCCAACGATCTCGAAGAATATTGAAGCCTCCAGAGGGACTACAGTGGCGAATGCATCCCATCAGACCCTCGGCACACTACGCACGTTCCAAGTACCAAGTCAGGGCGGGCCGGGCGCGGGAACCTTACATCACATCTCATCGTCTTCTAACTTCTTGTTCCTTATACTTACCTCGAACGCGCTTTTGATGTGATTTGGATGGTGGCTTCAAAAACTGACGCTTTCAGACGTCAAAGATCGCGTCGGAGTCCGGACGGGCGCATTTAGGGGCCCCTTCAAGACTGCAGCCGCACCAAGAGAAGAGAATTCAGGTCATAGGCACGGTCCATTTGGCCTCCTAAACGCTACCTGCTATCCTCTTTATCACCGTTTGTTCGCTCCCCTTAGCCGCCCGATTCCCGCACGCTTCACCCGCTAATATTTTCACTGTAGCACACCCCTCTCAGGAACACATCAGCTTCGCGAATGCCCGCAAACTCCGTCATTTTACAACATGCAGTGACGGCGCCAAATAACTCGGAACCTAGACAACTCCGTAATATACATACAATAATGGCTGGCGGCCGCATCAAGTCGTGAACAAAAATCTTCAAGTAGGGAGAACCATACAAGAGGCAACCGAACGTGGGCTTGGAAGGGGAGAAGGGCGTGATAGTACAGACATAAGTGTCAATCTCGTTTCAGGAGTTACTCTGACTCGGGCGCGTAGAAGGAAAAAGTAACGAATTCGCGCTATCAAAGGAGTATGGAAGCACGACAAGTCTATAGAACCGTTATTATGGTGCGTGGCAGGGGGTGTTGTATGCATCCGTACAGCGATTTCAGGGGCGAGGCGCTGTCTTCGACGCTAGACGCAAGCGGACCGACGACATCTCTCTCGCGTCCGTACCTCACTATTCACTAATCAGGTGCTGACCTCCTTGCACCCGATTGCGAGAATGCCCGACTCTACAATGGGTGATACATGTTAGTCGACAAAAATATACGGATACCTGTTTTTCAGAAGATAGAGTCTTACCATAGCTCTTGTCGCAACACGCAGGTTTTCCAATACTATGGGCGCAAAAGGGTGGATGTTCAACAAGATTTGCAACAGACACATGGGTGTGAAGGCTCACCACTCGTCTATAAACGGGCCAGACGCAAACGGGTTGCATGTCAACCCGCATTCTTGACCCTTCTGCTCCGAGGTGAGATCGATTCCGAGCAGGGCCAGAAGGACGGACACAGCCAGAGAAACCGGCTCTGCGAGAGACAAGCAGCAGAGTAGCTCGGTACTGCAAGACGGTGGCTTTGGCGTCGGTGTCGGCGTCGGCTTCGGCTTCTGAGAGGGCTTTGGATTGGAATTTGCGAAAGCGACGGAAAGTAGGGCGAAGACAAGGAAAAGAGGATAAAGGACTTTGAGGAATTGCATCACTGAAGATTAGCGAGCGGGCGAGGGATTGTTTAAAGGAAGAGAATTAAATCCAACACTCTCAGCCCAAGGCGTAGACAAACAGAGGGCTCTTATAAGGGCTCTTATAGGCATCTCCAGATGAATCTGCGCCTCGAAACGTCCTAGGTGCAATAATTGGATTGACTGCGTAAATGCGGAACAATTCAGGTTCACTGTGTACTTCGCGCCGGGCGCGAGGCAGGTATATTTATTCGCGAATGACGGAGACGTGCCTTGCCAGTCGGCGGGGCCGGCATGTACTTTCTTCTCCCCGAGAAGGACTCCGGATGCTTAAAGCGCCATCAGGAAGGTGATAGGACCCCAGTATTACTACAACGAGCGCGTTACCGCCTCAAGTCCCACCGAACCCAATGCGTCCGATCGGGTGCAATGGATCATGTATTGTTCATCTAAAAAGTTACGATGAGTTATACCGACTTACGCCATTAATACGGTTCCGACTAAGGTCGAGCTCTAGTTACGCCGGCTGCAACGACTAGCAACGCTATCAGTATGTTATTCATCTGTAGCCTAAGGCATAGACTCGGAGAGGGTCTGGACCGGAAGCGATCAATTTCTCCATATCCGTCTTGGGAGCAGAATCGGGACGCTTGATAAGCACTAGCAGTCTAGACAACTTGTAAAAGTTGCGTAAAAGGTCAGAACTCGGCTTAAATTTCTCACCTCAGGCGAGGCCACACTCGTGCTACTGTGTCTTCTATGGGTTGCGGACTGTTATCGGGCTGTGGCAAGGCCGCATGAGAGCATGTGCTCGGCTGTGTTCCATTAGTCTATCAGCGCACTCTAAGCGCGTTGTACCTACTCGCCTTCGCAGGATCACCATCGCGTGTATATTACGGCGCGAGGTCGCCGCCAAGTGAACATCGGGAATCGGTCTAAAGCGAGTTCTTCCGAACACAACAGCTGTGTTACGCGTGAGGATGTTAGTATTTACTAACAGAAGCGACCGTGTTCATGATTGATTGGTTTACACAAAGCGGATACTAGAGATGTCATTGACGACAAACCGGTATTAGACATACATGTTTGCTCTCGATCGTTTATTGAATCTGTTTTCTGTATGTATATATGGGAATGTGGCTCGTACAAATCTCGGCGGGTAGGGATAGACGCGCCCGTCCTAGACCCGCGATACCCTTCCATATTTCAACGTGTCAGCGTGAGTTTCTCGATCCCTCGAAAGACTCACTCTGCGCCGCTGTACGGACGATCTCCCTTCTTGCCGAGGTATTTAGGGATGCCGTCGAGAACATCCGCGATGCGCGACCCGTAGAACCTAGTTGACATTAATTCATTAAAGGCATCGGTTGATCTCCTATATGATGGCCTTACATGTGATGCGTCCTGCGCCAAAGTTCCAGGCACTCTTCTATGAGTTCTCGTGAAAATTTTTCAAAGTGATCTCTCTCACGATTTGAATGAGTCTACAACTGTTGAGTATGTTTCACTACCTGCTCCAATTCTAGCGATGCTTACCGGGTATTACACCATCTTCGAAGTGGATGGCAGAAGGAAACATCAACATCATATTTCGGCCCTCGTCCGCCAAAGGCGCACGACACTTGGAGCAGTATACCTTGCAAGGAAGTTTGTGTGCGGTCGCTTTATCACTAGGGTGGCCCATATGAGCTAAGAAGGGGTCGTCCACCAATGCAGCCCTCACGATGAATTGTAGAAAAGGAGCTCTTTTTGACCCTCGGTAAAAAGCACGGCGTCTTTGTGTACTATGGCGGCCTACTTGGCGTAAATTTTCTCAGACTGCGATATCAAGCCAAGATGAAGGAAGAACAAACCCATTGGTATGGTGCGCCATGAAGCCTGAAGACGGCAAAGTAAGTAAGAAGTAGCGGGAAGAGCTGCGGGAATTGTATACCGCTGGCAATCCCGACTTGCGAGGCGAGTATCGTGAGCATTTTATTACATTTTTAGAAGCTTGGCAGTCACCAGTGACAATAGCTTGCATCTGCGTGCCCAGAGATACAATTAGTTCCCTTTATTCATGACGCCGCATTAAAATTCCTCACCGAGTGGGTCTTCTGCCATTTCAAACTTAACTGTCCCGCAAAAACAGCTCCCCTTGTATTTGCAGGAAAAATGCTTCCTCCCTTTCGCATATGGCGCGTGGGCCAGAAAATCTCCCGATCCGTCTTGATCATTTAAGGATGACATCGAAAAACGAAGCGAGGTTCAATCAAAGTGCGCTACGGCAAGGCATGAAACAGCACAGAATTGGGAGAGTGGACGTGGTATAGAGAAGACTCGCAGCTACGGTGGCACGCGAGTGGCGTTGGAACTTGGGGCTATTGACATCATCGATTCATCAGCCGCGAGGCCTAGATCCCGTTTGCGCGTCAAAGCCTTCAGTTCGCCGTAAAACAAGGCAACAATCTAATAGTTCACCACCGGCGGGATGCAAACATGGGTGAATAGGGACGTTCAAAGTTGAATCGACACGACACGTCGTGTCGATGATGAAAGTGTTTATTAGGCGCCGTATAAAACTTAGTTACATGAGCGCCCCGGCCCCCGAAGGGGCCGGAACTAAAGTCGCGATTAAGGATAAAAAAGAGGGAATCCGGTCCTTGCCGGTGAAAATCCTACATCCCCGCGTCTTCTCTCAACCCCGTGAAATTGACCATCCCGGTGGGGTACGCCTTTCTCGAGGCCGTGAGCGTCTGACGACGATGATTCTCCTCTCCTTTGTAAACCCTCCTCCCCCAAAAAGTGGCCTGTTTGAGTTAATGCCTGTCGAATTGCTGATCGAGGGCATAAGCGGGCGGGGCCTGGTCCCGGTAGGGAGCTCAGGCATGGGTGGGATACGTGGATCCACCCCGACACCCTCCGCGGGTGAGGCTCGGGTGTGCCGGGACGGCCTGGCCCATTCGGGTGGAGCACTAGCCAGTGCCCCGGATCTTGGTGTGGGAAAGCCCCGCTGCGGTAGCGGGGGCCCGGTTGCGGTGTGGCGAACTGAATGGCCATGTGTGACGTGTGGGAAAAAAGAGTCATGAGGGACCAGGTCAGAAATAAACAGTGGGAACATCGTTGATGCCTCAGTTTTCTTCGGCTAAGGCAATGAAGGGACTGTCCCCTTACCCATGTTTCAGAGTTTGATAGCTTGTGTACGTCGAGATCTAGCGGGTCGTCGTCCTTGGTGTCGTAGTTGTTGCCGGTCCAGTCGTGACCCCTCCACGGGCAGTCAGTAGTTCTGGTGCAAGAGGTGGACCACTCACACTCCCAGCTGCTGACCCCCTATTAGGAGGTCCGACGGGGTAGGCGTTGGGGGGGTGGCAAGCCCCCATGCAATGATGTCGGCATCTACCCCAGGATGTTAACGTCGTAGCCCCCCCAAGTGACCCCAGGGTATGGTCAGGGTAGTGCCTGCAAACCACTCAGGCCCCCTCCCTTAGATGGATCCCCCCTCGCAGCACACACTCCAAAGGAGATGGTGGTGGTAAGAGGTCAAGAAGGGATGTCGACACGTCGTGTCGTGTCGTTTCTCACCCTAACAGGGTGCTTGGTCATGCAGATCACATTCTGTCACATATCGTCACGTTTCATCAGACATTTGCCCTATTGAACTGGCCGGAAAAGGAAGAGTGCTCTCGTATCGTCAAACATTTTTTCCACTGCTCATGTAAGTGCCACCATGCCATAGGCAACTCAACTTCGTAAAACAAGGCTACATAGATATTGTTAAACTCTACTGGTCTGTGTACATACAGGTCACAGCAATAATTGACTTGCAAAAATCCAACTGAACAGGAAGTTTAAGATCTTTCCTTTTTTGGATGGTTTGTAACTTATATATAAACTTAGCACCGAATAGTTTCCTTTCGGACATAATAGGCAGGTATGGGTCTCGGGGAAACATGGGAATTGCAGCGGGGTGACTGCTGACACATGTAACACTGTGTATGTAACCAATTTCCTACGTGCGAAAAATCTGACCTAAAATGGACCAAACGACATGACACGGTCGTGTCGATTCAACTTTGAACGTCCCTAATGAGTCACGACAAGCTCCAGGAAAGAAAACACCGTGTCGTTGTGATTACGTATCAGAGCATGTGTCGATTAATGACTCAGGTTCATGCTGGAAGGCAGTCGATCAGAGACTTTTAATGAGATTGGTTATAAATACGTCCTTCTGCATTTACGACATTGTTCATTGCATTATAAAACCAGTTGTACGGGAAATATAAATGACGGATGTATCTACTAGTACTTGCGAAAGGCCGGGAGAGATTATTGAATGTTTCCCATGCGCGACTGGCCATAAACATTTCTCCACTCCTCGAATCCCGCAAACGGAGTCTCCCCGCACAAAGACTTTGTAGTTTCGCGCAAAACTTCTAGGCTCTACACACGGATCCAGTTAATCAGTAACTCAACTAGCTATCAATTTTCGGAGGCTTGCATGCACTTACTGATACAACCTGAGAAACGGCGGAGACCGCGGATGCAAAGTACATGAAGTTCTCATCCTTGATTCGTTCTTCATGATAGGATTTTCCAGGCAGCTCCACTGTAATTCCGACCTCCGACGTTGCAACTTCCGTGATTGTGTCGGAAATGATCGGAGTGTGCTTCGACTCTGACTCAAATTTAGGAGCGGCATTGCGATAGAGAGGGTGCCCGCGCGCGTGATGATAAAACAGCCGGTCCCTGAGAGAAGAGGGAATGGCTTGGTGGAGAGGTTCGCCCGTTCTCAGTGATTGGGAGACAAGAGTGAAGACAGATGTAACTTCCGCCATCTGGACAGAATTTGAGCATAAGTTAGCGAGAACTTTGAATGAAGGAGAAGAGCGATGAGCCCACAAAATCAGGGTTAAGGACAAGCGTTTCCTGGATAAGCGACATCCTCCAGGAAGCGCTGAGGTGACTCAACGCACTAGCAAGCTTCAAGTTTGGATTATATTAGAGCTTTATACACTTTGTCTTGGATTAGGAGTACACACTTGGCTTAGGGAGGCAAGCGCCTCCGTTTCGCTGCTAACAAGAGCGAGGTACTCCTTTATGGGCCACGCACCTCGCACACTGCCCTCCCAACGCGCGACCATAGTCTGGGCGTGCAAATCGCGGAGCCGTTGAGCAAGGGGGATCACGCGCCCCCGGAACTCGACAAACCAGTCGGGATGATGTTTGTTAGATAGTGCTTTAGGACCATGCTCATGGGTGGGGGGCTTCTCTTCGTCTCTGGCCTGAAGATCTTGTTTGTCGACTATTGTTGACGTGCTAGCAAGATGGTTTCCGCTAGGGAACCCGTGTATCCCATCCTCATTGATCCATGCGGACATGAGAAGCGTGTAGATACTCGCGAGCTCGCTTATGATTGCGGCATTTCGCATGCGTACCGCTTTTCTACCAGAGGTTGGTGGGATCATCATGAATGCGAATGATGCCACGCAGCCTGATTGTGATTATAAGGACGAGAATCACATTCAGTACTAGCTGCGGGGCGAATGAATGGGGCTCACCGATAATTGCCAGCACGGTACGTTTCCAGCCAATCGGCCAACCAATATCCTGGTTACCGACCGTAGCTAGATGTCCGTCGATCCACGAATAGCCCAAAATGAGTGCAACAGTCACCTTGATATTATCGTTTAACAGCAGTTGAGAGCATCAAACGCTAAACTTACACAGAACATCACGAGCGGTACCGCCCCGGAAGGAGGCGTGTTTATTCGAAGATAGACAATAGGGATCAGAAAGACACCAGCGCTGGCAGCCATTCCATATGGGTTTCCTTTTCCGTTACCATTACCTACAAATGGAGCCAACAAATGGTCAGCATGATGAATTTCTAACTCTGAATAGCCGTAATAAAAGATGGGACCACACTTACCAACATACCATATAAGAAGTCCAGCTACCATTCCCGCCAACGCACCTAGTAAGCGATTCACTAAACTTTCGGACGCGTTGGTATGATTATTTGGTTAAGACGAAAGGCGTAGTACGAAACGGCGTACTTATAGAGCTGGTCAGACGCATAGACATTTAGTACAGTCTGCGCCATTATGAGTGCCCTTGGCAAGACGTTAAAAGATGAGCATAATTGCTAGGCCAGACAAAAACCCTTACCAGACGCCCTTTTCAGCATAGTAAAATTCTGACACAAACGCGGCAGCGCATCAGAGAGCTTAGCAGCAGGTTAAGTAGGTAAGAGCGTACCAGCGGAAGCAGAGACCACGGATGGCAACCACAAAAGTACGGACATCGTAACATACTTCCAAACATACTGATCGAGCAACGTTAGCATCGAATCGAACAAACGGAATAGATGAATGTTTACGATTGCCTCCGGCGTCTTGAACCAAACGTAGGTCCTGTAAACCGAATTCATCATTTTTTGGAATACGTTTGACGGTGGACGGCTATCAGGATCCGTTTCTGTGCATGTACATGATAAGATATCGTACTTCATAGATATTACCATGTTGATATACTCACTAAACGAGCTCCCGACTTTGCCTTCATTCTTTGAGATTGAGCCTGATGTTGTATCTTCGCCCATATTCTTCCCTAGTTCATCGTCTCCTTCTTCTTTTCCCCTGCTGATCAACCATTTACCTAGTGCTCGCAGGCTGCGAGGTGCCCAAAGTCGACACTTTCTCCGCTTAAGACATACAGCTCGGATAAGTTCGGCTAGTGAGATAATGGCGTCGGCAATAACGACAAGCTGAGCAGCGTATGAAAGGGAGACGATAAGTACGCGGAGGGGTGTAGTTGCGTGCAAAGCATGGCGCATAGAAGAGACCGAGAGAGACGGCAATGCAGTGGTGAACACCTCCGTGAGTCTGGGCCGTTCTTCATCGATGAACGAAGCACGTTTCTGCTTTAACTCCTCTATAGCCGTATCCAACTTGGTTTCGAGGTCACTGTAAGCTAAGGGGCCCTCCCGCTGTGGTTTGGACCACGGCCATCGTCTCTGATTCACATCTTCAATCACTGAATAGCACGCCACAAGGGTAGACCTGCAAGACTCTCGTAGAGGCGTTGTAGCGGCCCGCAGGCGAGAAAGGGATGATGGAAGTGAAAGAACGCTCAAATCAATCTGTGGGGCTGTTCCAGTATCATGGATGCCATCCGGCTGAGAGACAGTCGGAAAGCGAACTAGACTTGGAAAAACCTGAGAAGATGACGATGAAGCCCAGAATGCAGAACGAGAAGGCGGCATTGAAGATAGGAAATTTGAGATGAGACACGGAAATGCCTGGAATGCGCCTGTAACAATCCTTGTCAGCACCAAACTTTCTATTGTTACGTCCTAATTAAACCTACCTGTACGAGCTATGAGTAATTTCAGGGGATCTTCAAGAGACTTGCAATCACTCCCATTCCAACGTCCATAGCTGAACTCGAATTCAACGAGTGCGTTTTTTGAAGTCACTATTTACGCCGTGGCCCGCTCAGAAATTTTATAGAAGAGGAAAATAAAAGAGGAAGCGAGCTCTTAAACTCACAAGCCTGGAGACTCATTAAGATTCTCTCCCTTAAGCCTATACTTCGTCCGGCAGCGCTACTTCTGTCCTCAACTCCCTGAGCGATCTTCTCCGGGGTTTCCGCCAAAACTGCATCTTGCCCTTCGATCAACTTCTGCAAAAGCCGCAGAAGGTTGCTCACTGAAGTGAGGTGGGCGTGGCTCATGGTTTCCGGAAATATTAATAGAATGCAGACGAGAGCAATTGCGATGTAGCATCCGACAGAAATTAGAAACGAGGCCACAAGCGTGTAGTTGGCGGTAGGGAAGAGTGGTCCGAACGTCTGAAGAAATGTGAATCAAAATCGGAAACAGAGTTATGCCAAACTTACACAGAAGACGTCAGTGACGATCGACCCGAAGACGCATAAAATCGAGAGTTTGGGTATGTATGCACGAGTCATGGCGAAGCAAAACGATGCAAATGCAAAAAAGAAACCGAAGACAATACTTGAGCTAGAGATGCACCCGGTCAGTGCAGGTTTCGTCACATATAACAAAAAGAAATGATACTGTACCGCCAGTCCAAGAACTGCCCCCGGAATAAATCAAGCTGAAACACGGCATTAGGATCAACCGCCCCGGCTACACTGATCTTTGGTAAGTAAGGGACCAGTCAAATGATTCAGTAAGCACACCTGTCGTTTGCGCGAGCAAGCTGAGAACTCAGAAGGGACTGACTCCGTGCCGAAAGGGCAGCCTTCATTGCCGCAGCACCAACTGCCCAACCGAAGCTCATACCGACAACCATAGTCGACATAAGCTGGTCATCCGAATCAGATCAGACAATCGCAAAATGTACGTGGAAGACTTACAAATACAAAGAGCTGCACGGGTACGCTTGGTGGTACGATGAATGATGCAACAAGGCCCAGGAATCCACTACAAGGAGATATCATTGAGGATTAATTGAAGATCAAAGGAGAACAAATGAAGAGGTCAGAGTCCAAGAACAAAACCGGACAATGACAAACTAGACGATGTAATACCGCCAGTGAATCCTCTTGCTCGCAAAGGACACCTCCCAGCACATAGAGCTGTTGTCTATCTGAATACATCCGAGAAGATTAAGACTCACGCGTTCCCAAGGGCATTCCCTGACCGACTTGGAAGCAAAAGAATGAATGTCGCCCATGCCGCCAACCAGCACCGCACAAGCATTTTCCAGGAGTGCGGAGAATTTAAATTCGAGAGAACCCATGGGGGAAAGAAGGCGAGCATTCGCGGTTTTAACATGAGCGATATATCGTCGTCTGAGGTAGCGAGAGGTCTTATGAGGTCCGTGGCGAGTAAGGATGGGAGATGATGGTAGGAGCGAAGGGGTGCAGAGTCTGTCCAGAGCAGCGTCCGGTAAGGTAGCAGAGTCAGCGGATGAAGTTCACCGTCTTCCTCGGGGCGTCGGCCGGGCGGTGCTGTCTGGAGCGTGATGCTTTTTAGTCTTTTGAGTGGGCGCCAGGTATTTCATCACCGGTGACTTGGCCGCTATTAGTGGCGATGGGTATAAATAGCCAAGCCATTAAGCTTATCGGTGAACAAAAAGCTGCACCATACAATCGGAATGTGCAATGAGTTGCATGGGGACTCAGCTCGACGGGGACATATCCGCCGAGTTCACGAGGGGCCTTTCAGGTTACAAGCAATCGTTCATTCGTTCGTTCGTTGTTTGAAGGAGGTAATCGGAAACTGGCAAAAAACATTTCCCAGTTACAAGCGAGTGTAGGTATGGCCATGAACACATCGTCCTCAAAAGACGGATGCAAGCCTTGCGTGACACATTCTTCAGCCAGAGTCCTCCGCCTAAGCGTTGATATGGTCGATTCAAGAAAACTGTAGAGATCGACTGCAAGAGAAGCGCCAGGATTGAATGTAAATTAACACGCTCGTAGGACATGCATGGAGAGCGTCAATACGCATTGTCACAAGAAGATTTTTTCAGTCCTTTCGGCTTGACTAAACACAATCAAACAAAGTCTTGACATCCAAATTACGTAATCATTCACCCTCTCCCTTTTTGAAACAGTAGTTTGAATGGCCGATAATGGCCTAGCCGTTCATACATCGTAACGGAGAACATAACTGACGATGTGTTTGTTGATATCGGTATCAGGAACTTAAAAAAAGTAACGCGAAACGAGTGGATAGTAGACCCATTTTTGTCGGAGGCTGACGCTAGCACAAGTGCTTGGACAACTCAATAGTAGATACTAGATAGATCTACTGACCACAGTATCTTCCCTTTTCCCAAGTTCGACTGAAAATGCTTTAGAGTTAGCACGAATAGCCCGAATATGCCAGGTCATGATTATGGGCCCTGCAGACTACCGCCGCCAACTCGGAAGACCATATTAATCACAATGAAATACAAGTGTTGGTCATTGAAGGAAAGAGACACTGGGACGCCTATCTTCGCCAGAGGCATAATAGAAAGGCCTGATGGATACCGTGAAATCCTTGAACTTCCGAGACATTGCGCGGATGGACTTTTCCTAAGTTCTTCCCACGCGAGTTAAAGATACTCGGAAACACCGATCATGGCCATTAGTACGTGCGGCCACGAGGATGTGGCAATTTTTTTCCCTCCCTCGGAGCGCTGAATAACTGGCTTCGTGCTTCTGTAAATTGAACATTGAGCGGGCCGGGACTCGGCTGACAGGGGCCCAAGATGCATTACAACCATGAACTGATAAGTGGGTTCCCCACAATAGGAAGGCGGGCGAAGGTAGGGCTACGCGGGACTGGTTGCAAGTTCTCACGGGGGGGGGGTTACCCAATTAAGCGATGCACTCCAAACTTGGTAAAGTTGCTTTCTTCCAGTCTTCTCTAACTTTACCTCTGAGATTCGACAAGTGACACTAGTCCGCTAAAACATGGCTCAGGGACATTTAATGTAAGCTTGTGCTGCCTTGGCTCGTTAGGGCCCCGGGGATGTGGAAAAGAAAACATGTTATAAGGGGGAAATGATGGATCCAGCTTGTTGCAATGGTATAGACTCAAATGAACCCAACACGAATCCACGATACGCATAAACTCCCCAGCTAATTTTGTGCTACACATTCAGCGAGACAGTTACAGCTCCGCTAATCTCTCGACCTGAACATGAAGTCTACGCATACTCAATATTTCTTATTTCTCATGCTCCCCGATCATAAACGTGTGCCCACATACCTCGCCTGTGGCGTCCGGCTGTTTGAATAAAGTCATTTGGCTAACTCTGTGTCCCCTATCGGTTTCCCTGTCCGAGGGACTGAGATTTCCCAACGGTATTGCCTTCTGAATTCGAATCTATTAACTTCTTTTTCTCATGCTCACCGATCTTATCACGATGTCTTACCATACACAGGTCGCAAGCGCTTGCAGGAATACTCCTGCATAAAGAATCCTACTTTTCTCTCTACGGAAAATTTGCTTTAAAAAGGATTTCCAGGTATATAACATGGCTTGAAAATCATCACCCGCAGCATCCCCCTACAAGCATGGCGACTTTATCCCCCATCCCACAGCCCCCTACTGTGCCGTTTTTGGCCAATGTCCCGCTCATGGACCGCCAACAGCCCAATAGGACATTCAAGCTTCTTTCAGACCAGTATGGCGAGATTTACCAGTTCCAGTTCCCGGACGGACGTATTGTGTTGCACATCAACACGCACAATTTCCTGGCCCAAATCAGCGATGATAAGCGCTTCAAGAAAGTCGTCACCAGCCCGCTCGACCAAGTGCGGAATCTCGTTGAAGATGGCCTTTTCACTGGAAATCTTGAGGAGCCCAATTGGGCAATAGCGCGTATGTCTTTGGCCTTGCGCTACGCGGTCGACCTCGTTCTGATTTTCGGTCCTCTGCGTAGACCGGATCCTTATGCCTGCATTTGGCACTGCTAACACCCGTAACATGTTTCAAGACATGAAGGACATCTGCGGGCAGCTCATGCTGAAATGGGAAAGGTAATATTTTACTTTCACCTGTCGTTGACCATATTTGTTGACCGATTTACAGATTTGGACCCGAGAATGTCTTCGACCCGGCTGAGGATTTTACTCGTCTCACATTTGACACAATAGCTCTCTGCTCGATGTCGCATAGGTAAACTTTATCCTTTCTGTCTTCTAGATTATTTCTTGTCTAATAAACTTTCTGAACAGGTTCAACTCTTTTTACGAGAAAGACATGCCAAAGTTTACGAAAGAGATGACGGACGTTTTGATTGAATCCACTAACCGCGCATACCGTTCTCCTTTCTCAAAAGCTATACCATTGATGAACAAAGCCGCAGATGATAAATACTTCTCCGATATAAAAAGCATGATGGAAACTGCGCAAGGAAGTACGTTTGCATGCTTGTTCGTTCCTAACCTTATCTCCAATGCGCTCTTCAGTTGTGCGAAAGCGAAAGGAACATCCCACCGAAAGAAAGGATCTCCTCGCACTAATGCTTGAGGGTAAGGATCCGAAAACCGGTGAACGCCTTTCTGACAGGTCTATTGTCTACAATGTAATCTCGGCTTGTTTTCGTCATGCTCTTCGACTTCCTTAAACTGACATATTCATATTCAAACAGCTAATTACATTTTTGGTCGCCGGACACGAGACAACATCTGGAATGCTCACTTTTACTACGTATCATCTCCTTAAGAACCCTGACGCAATGCAAAAGCTCCGTGAAGAGCTTGAATTGATTGTCGGAGATGATGAGATCCGCCTCGAACATCTCGATAAGCTAGAGTACCTCACTGGTTTGCACGCACCCTTTCATCATTTTTATACGCGCTGATTTGGTTTTCTGTTTGAAAGCCGTGATGCGCGAGTCTCTTAGGCTGACTCCAACTGCAACGGCGCGTTCCGTTATGCCTTTTGAGGATACATATCTCATTGGTGGTGATGGCGATGCCTCAAACCCGACAAACAAGAAATATGAGGTGAAGAAGGGTATTGCAATTATGACGCATTTACCAATAATTCAAACCGACCCACGTGTATGGGGTGAAGATTCTGAACTTTTCCGCCCCGAGCGTATGCTATACGGGAAATTCGAAAATCTTCCGGTGTGTCAGCTTGTATAATTTCCACGTTGCCCACCTTAAACACCTGCACGCAAAGGCGCAAGCATGGCAGCCCTTTGGATACGGGCTTCGCGGATGCATTGTGAGATAAAAGCACACCGCGCGTACCTACATATGCTGATCTGGTATTCTTGGTCTGCCCTTTAATTTTTCTCTAGGGTCGCCCCTTTGCTTGGCAAGAAGCACAGCTTGTGCTAGCTTCAATCTTCAAGAAGTTTAATATTTTTCTCTCCGACCCGGGATACAAATTGCAAATCAAACAGACACTCACGGTAAAGCCAGCTGGCTTGCGAGTCCGCGTGGTGCCCCGTCTTCATTCCTCCGCACCAAGGACAGAAATCCTGGGAAAGACTGTAACTGACAGCTCGCCGTTGCCTAAACCTCCGGGAATTTCCGCGTTTGCGTCCGATTCTGAGGCGAAGGTCTTGTATGTGTTTTATGGCAGCAACACTGGCTCAAGTGAGGGTTTCGCTGGGAGAATCGCCTCTGATGCAATATCCCATGGTGAGCTACTTCGTTGTAACTCTCGCTACTATTCTGACTCTCGTTCGTCGTCAGGTTTTGTAGCAAAACTCGCGACATTGGACTCTGCGACAGGCCACGTTCCTACTGATGGTCTTGTCATAATCGTGACAGCTTCCTTCGAAGGTTAATATATTTCTTTTGTACTTACTGACGCCGCTAGCTGAATAACTTATATCTAGGCGAGCCTGCTGATAATGCCGCACAATTCGTTAATTGGATCCAAAGCCTTCCTGGTGGGGATGGAGAACTGCCCTTAGCGGGAGTTGCCTATGCTGTATTTGGCTGCGGAAACCGCGAATGGGCCCGGACGTACCAGCGGATCCCCACATTGTGTGATAACTTGCTCAAAAAGAATGGCGCGGAAAGGCTCATGGAACGGGGTGAGGCTGATGCAGCTTCAGCCTCATTTTTCCAATCGTTTGACGATTGGGAAGTGAAGCTGTGGGAGATGTTGGAAAAGGTTTGATTTCCTGTTTATTGTATTTTGTACACCCTGGCTCAGTTTTTTTGTTACGCACCATAGAAGTACAAGGATATTCGCACAGCCGATCAACTGCCAGTACGTGCAGCTGGAAATTTCGAGGTCGAAATTGTCGATGCTGGGATTGGTAGGGCGAAGTTACTTCGCCAACCAGACGCTGCCATGGGTGGGGTCATTGAGAACAGGCTACTCTCAAAACCCGGAACCCCCGCTAAACGACATATTGGTAGGTACATAAGTATCCAATCTACCTTTTCCACTAGCCAATATATTTTAGAAATCGTGTTGCCCACTGGAATGGAGTATCGTGCTGGGGACTATTTGGCGATGTAAGTTCCTCTCCCGCGCTTCCCTATGCAATCTAATGAAATTTTCACGAAAAGTCTACCCAAAAACCCTCCCGAGATTGTAGAACGCGTATTAGCATGCTTCGACTTGTCTCTAGACGCAGAGGTAATATTGAAATTCTGTTTGCTAGACTACGCCGTATGCTTAGACTGTTTTCAGATTGTGATTAGAGTAGGCGGTGCGACATCTCTCCCATCAGGATCCCCTATTCCCTGTAAAGACCTCCTCAACGGGTTCGTGGAGCTAACGCAGCCGGCAACGACGCGCGATATTCAGATCCTTGGGGAACATGCGGTGTCTGAGGGCACCGCTTCGGCTTTGAAGAAACTTCGCGAAGATTTCGGTGATGCGGTCCTCCTGAAGAGGGTTAGCATTGCTGACATTCTCGAGCTGTACCCGGACATAAAGCTTCCCTTTGCGGAGTTTCTTCGTCTGCTTCCACCGATGCGCGTTCGTCAGTACTCGATCTCCTCATCGCCTTTGGCAACTCCCCGGAGCGTTTCGCTCACTGTCAGTGTCATTAACGCACCGGCTCTTTCTGATTCCGGAAAGCATTATCTGGGAATTGCATCTAACTACCTCGCTAACCTGTCACCTGGGGACCGTACACCTATTGTCGTCCGTCCATCCAATGTGGCGTTCCATCTCCCAAACGATCCACTTGTCCCTATAGTGATGTTCTGCGCAGGTTCGGGACTTGCACCTTTCAGAGGATTCATACAGGAGCGCGCAGCACAGAAAGCTGCAGGACGTGTTACAGGAAAAACTGTTTTGTTTTTTGGATGCAGATCCCCGGAAGAGGACTTCTTGTACTCCGATTCCGATCTTTCCAAGTGGAGTGCGGATGGTGTTGTCGATATCCGCCCTGCATTTTCAAGGAAGACGGAGGCGTCTGAAGGCTGCAAATACGTCCAGGAGTAAGGTCTCCCGCCCTAGCGATAGGTACACTCTAATGACTTCTACAGTCGTGTCTGGGCTTCCCGGGATGAAGTTATCCAGCTCTACCGAAACGGTGCCAAGGTATGTATGCATAGCAATCTTTTAAGATTTCTGCTCACAACTTAATTGTACACACGCAGTTTTTCACCTGCGGGTCTCGCAAGGCATCTAATGGGATAAAGAACGTATGTATAGAACTTTTCAAGCATGCGAATCCCGACTTTGACGACACTGCCGCATCTGCTGAGTTCGATAAAGTTCAGAAGGAGAGGTATGCATCCGACGTGTTTGATTGAGCTATAGTACACTTTAGGATCCATTCGTACAGGCGGTCCGTATCCCGCGCGTTTTTGTACAATTTATTGAAATCGGTGAATATGACTTTTCTTCGTTGTGGGAAACGGGGCTGGTCGCAGAAGTTTCTGATGCTGTCGACCCGTGATGTGGTGTCGGTAAGGCAGAACAAGCCAGATGTGTGCGATTTGTTAGAGTTGGTCACCAGCTGGACCTTGTTAACGGATCAGTGCGCAAATCAAGTGATGCGTGCCAGTCCCTAGAGCAATCTCATACATGAACAATACGTAATCGCAGGTAAATGTACAATGATCGGGTGCCTGTTAGCGCATAAGTAGTAGGTTCCACTGACTCAAGCTGCATGACCAGTGACTAGACAGACATACACGATACTACAACATTACCCCGAGCCTCGAGGGTCAGAAGGTGATCGGATCATACTTCGAAGCCGAGTGAATATAATCACAACAACCTAACTGGTACTACAGGACCTTCTATGACACGACTTCTGCAATACAAGACTAATCTTAGACGATCCTTCCAAGCCTCCACTCCAGATATATCAGTTCGGCCTCCGGAGATGTGGTGCGCCTATATATAACTCCGGACGACGGGAGGTGCAGTCCTTAGAAACAAACGAGAGTACGCAGGCAGAGTATGCGCTATGGACAACCAAATCTGCATGGGAAAATGCGGGTTTACTCCAAATGTCGAAGAAAGCGAAGGAGGTGAGAATTCCAAAAATGCGACGTACAAGGTACAGAAAGAGGTGTTTCTTGTCGGCCCCAGTAGATTTCTTAGTCAAGAAAAGCCAACCGATTGATGTTCCCAGTGCGATAAACGGCAATGCAACCAATAAATTTAATCCCCATATGATACTGAGGGCGATGCTCCAGGCCATAATCGATACCATAAGTGTCGGACGCGCGAGTTCCGGGTGAACGATAGGGAGTGTGCGTCGGCCCACCGCGGCGTCACCTATGGTGTCCTTGAAATCCTGAGCTTTGATGGTGCATAGGATTATTCCAGCACTGCAGAAGACAGAGACAGAAGAAATAGGGTCGAGGGCAGCGACATTTTTGCCTAATGAGAGTACATCTTTAGTTAATTGCAGACAAAGGGAAGAGCCACAAACCTGCAAGTAAGCATGCCCCTACTTCGAAACTAGCGTGTCCCAGAGCGTTAAGTATATTTCTGTTGAGCCAGTGGCCCGCCGCAAATCCCATCTCATCATAAATAACCACTAGCACGCAGTTCGAAATGCTGGCATACAGCAACGCTTTGCTGTAACTCGCGCTCCATACAAAGCATACAAACGGAAGGATCCACCGCAGTATCTTCGCTGTGCGGAGAGAGACGCGTCCGGATGGGAGAGGACGTTCTGGTTTGTTCACCTTGTCCTCTTCTGGATCAAGGGTCTGGTTGGACAGGTCGAGCTGAAGTGTTTGAAGCCAAACCCAAAATATGACATGTGGGAGGCGCGAGAGTGAGGCCAGTGGTGAAGCTGCTGCGGCCAGACATGTCTGGGAATTGAGTGGTTTAACTCGCGGTTTAAAGGCACAACGTAGGATAGTGGGGGAGGAATCCAGTGTGAATTGAATTACTCACAACGGGGAGGACAATAACCTTCATATCCGCCTTGGTGAAGAGATATAGTGTCCGTATATTGTACAGCACAGAAGATATCAGGTAGAGAACTTTATCCATAGTTGAATGCTAAATTCGCCTCAGATGTAGTCTGTGGAGAGAATGTGGGAGAGGTGAGGATGCCCATGCTTCACTGGGGAATTTATATATGATTCGGGGTAATTGTTTAAGTCTCAGAAATGTTTTTTCCGTTCGGCATTTCAGTCCTTTAGCAGCACACGGAATGACAACTGCTTATCATTTCGGGAAGGGTTTAGCCTCCCAAAGGCACGGTATGATGACAAAAGCTTCGATCAAACAGTCGTATTGTGCGCCGACGATACTATCTAGGTGTAAGAACGGTCGAGCCCATTATATCTGAGCGTCGAATCTACCAATCGATCTCACTCCTACAGGTAGAAAGTTGTTGTTTCTGTGAAAATAAAGATACATACGTATGAGTATAAATTTAAGCACTGCTGAAAGTGAGAGCAATACCAGTTGGTTCGTACCACCAAGTCTTGAAGTTATCTATCTCTCCTCCGCGGATATGTCGCCTGTGTGGCCGCAGCACAATACAGGTTACTCAAAACATGCTTGGAACCACTGCGGAACAAATTTCCGTAATTTTCGGACAAGGGGTGTTTCTTGCTATGTCCGAAGGTCCCATGTGCCATATAGAAAGCCAAGTTCCAAATTCAAGCTGGGTAAAGATGAACCCACCGGGATGACACAATCCCTCCCATTCCTATTACATACGGCTATGGTATGGCTGAGCTTTCGTAAATACATATTTTTTATGCTCCTCGTCTGGTAGTTTAGACAAACGGCTTAATCCTTCTTGAACGTCTGGTGTGGGCAACTACGAAATTTTCTTAGGCACAGTCGCACTAGTAGTAGTCTGTACTTACCCGCATGCAGCAGTGTCCGCGGACCGGCATTAGCTGAGCGTTAACTTCGGATATGAAAAGTACATGTGCGCGAAGGCGATACCTGTTCCACTTAATCGACGATTGCTTGTCTGCATAGAGGGAAGGGAAGGGAAGACGCGCTTGCCAGTGATGCCGCTGTACGAGCCGCAAAATCACGTGCTTTCCGACCGTACCAGCCGGGCCGCCGGGACTGCCACAGCACCCGAACGTGCTTGCTGTTTACCCGCCTAGTACGAAGCCATGCCACACCGTGGTGGTCCGCGCAATTTGTTATGAAGATCTTCCGTATTTCGCTGAAGCAAGATTGGACGCCATCAAGATCGAATGTACCTCCTAGAAGAATCACCAGTGCCTGAGTATCCTGGGCATCAAATCGTGGTTGAATTGAATTTTCAGAGGCCCGCTGCCATGCACTGAGTCCAGACCAGCTCAGTATTTGGGTGCCGGTGGCCCCAGTCGAAATGACTAACATATGATCATGAGAAGCGATGCAGGAGACAACGAAGTTGTGTCGTAACTGCAATGTGGATAAGCCTACTACAAAGCGTGGGTCGTTGTACACCGTTTGGGGAAGGCTCACGCAGAGATAGATGGAGATGGTAAGTAACTCATGCCTTTTGCCGAAGATGTTTCTCACAGCTCCGTGCATTTCGCTGCTTTCCCGGTTCCATCTTTCGGGTGCAAAGCTGATGTCAGGGTCTTCAGTTGGCTTTTCAAGATTGATCTCGCCCTCCGAGTCGTACCTCGTATTCGGCCGAATCTCGGTTGCGGCCGCCCATCCAAATACTTCATAGTTTCCTCTAACCTACCAATGGCGTTTATAATGTGGGTGCATTGTCAATCCGTCTTCCCTGTGCACCAATGGAAACATCGAGAGATGTCATGACGATAGGTTTTGATCTTATTGGATTTATCGAACAGTCACCAAAAAAGGTTCTGATTACTCAAGCTATCTAGACTAGGCTACAGAGCGCTTTTGACCATGCTTCCCATCCCTTCTCGTATGCCTGCTATCATTGGATCTTTGATCATCACTGTTTCTAGGCGCCAAATGTCTTTCTAACGCTCAGAATCCTGATGAACTACACTCCATTTCGGGGCCCATTCGGACGCTTCTCCATGTAACTTGGTGTATTATGGAAAAATCGAGGCTATCCTTGTTATTGGAAGCATACTAATGGGAAAAAAATATTCACCCGACCTTAGGAAACGCCTCCCGTATGTTTCGATACCATCAAGTTGCATCCTTGTGGCCTGCACAGCGGCTTCAAATTCTGCTTCCTCGTTGTTACATCGGGAGATCGAATATGTGATCTACATCATCTCAGAAGTACGAAATTCTCTGAATGTACAGTTGCAGCGCCACGCCGCGTTGCCTCTTATGAGAAGACCTCCTTTTCGCTCGGGCACTTAGTCCACCTTCCCCTACACGCCTCCGCATATTGTCGTACCGGGCGTTGGCATGAGCAATAATTTCTCTAGCAGTTCTTCTCTGGATGTGACGATTGGACGCCTTTACGCACTGCGATATTTAACGAGTGCGTGCTACACTTAAGCTGTCTTCTAAACTATCGTCTTTTTTCGTCCCATTTTATTTTCTACATCATTTTGCTCACATTTTCTTCGCAATGCGTAGCCTCCGGCCTTGCTGTCTTTGTATACGACTTCCTCCTGACCTTTCCTGATGAAGTACACCTCATATGGTCACCAATACTATGGAGAATATGCCAGAGCGGAAAATCAGCAGCGTGGCTTTCTAGACCAACCTTTCTATATCTCATTGCGCGGTACGCGATGTTCACCATCGGAATCTTGTATCTGTCCGGTATGTATGGATTTGCTTGATATCTTGCCCATCGAAATTTGACTTAGCGTACCCCAACTCGATGTGCTGTCGATGTGCTGTCTCCAAAGACCTCATCCCGTCGCGCAACCTCACCACCAATTGGGTCCGTTGCAGATTCCAAATGAGACCTGAGTTATTGATTTACGTGTTTTTTTTCTCAGTAACTTGATATTCTTGACTCTACATTGATATCTTATCTCAAATCAGAGACAACTACTTCAGGTGTCAAGGCTCAGCAGTCTTCGTCTTTGGTATCGACGTAATCGTCGAGGCACTCAGTTGTGGTGTGTGAAGATAACATGTTCCAGTACAACGCATCGTTTCTCACTCCGACCTGGTAGGCGTTGTCCTCCACCGGTTATTTGTTCTCTGGGATTTCAGTCCCGTCATCTCGCGCATCGTCCTGTCAGTATTCTCTTTTGCCAAGGTAGTCATGTTCTCGTTTGCAGGTCTCGCCATTGCATTGACTAAGGGTGAGTAGTACCACACGTGTCAGATTGATATTGTCCCTACGGCCTTTTGCTCACTCTCACACTCGATAATAGACGACCTGTCATTTTACACAATCGACAATCTACGATTTTGTGGTGTATCGGGCTCATCTCGATTTTTCCTCGGTGTTTGGGTCACTTGTGTAAGCTCACAAGTTCCCCGCCGTATTCTGTTGACTCTAAGAGTTCCGGCTATACATCAGGTTGCATTTGACATCTTCGCTTTTGCGCTCCTGTTGCTCAACGCCCTTTCACGACCAAGGTCTGTAAGCCAAAGGCTTCTAAAGATCCTCTACGAAGACGGAGTAATTTTCTTCTTGGTCCGTCACTAATGGATCTATTACAATCTTCACGTGTTCTTACCTCCAGAACGATTCAGACGATTTTCAGTACGCCCCACCCTTGCTCAAAATATGAGCTCTCGCTTACTCCCTCTCCAGCAATGCGATCACTGAATCTGATCATCAGTGCCGCTGCACCGGTACGCGTTGGATCTGCCTTGATTTGTATTTGGACTCTCACTGAGCGGTATCAACCTTCTCAATTAGCCCTCTCTCATCATTCTCGGGATTGTGTGCGTCTTCTCCCCGACTGTTCCTTAACCTGGTGCCATGCTGGAAAAATGACTGACTAACGTGCCCCTTTTTTACCCACACGTACTATCGTGTGCTGTGCATCACTGATGCTTTATGCAGCTTCCCTGCTTCGATGGTATCAACGGTCGTCTCACGATCCTTCCTGAGGCTTCAGGCTCACGTCCGCCAGGATTCGGCCAAGATGCGCTGTGCTGACGGAGACTCCGTCGTAGACGACGAAAACGGTGGCTATGCCTTGCAAAGCACGGTGCACATGCTCGTCGAAAAGCATGTTACACGATCTACGGAATCAGGTGTTTGAATGCATGTTTCACGAATGACAGCCTGAGTAGGCATACCTTCTGTTCAACCTATTTCTCTTTCCGCATCCCTTCATAATTGAATCGAAATAAGTGGTGTCCAGTGATATGTACATATATCGTTTGTTGTGTCCCTAGCTGAATCCATATGCTGGTTACAAACAATTTTTTGTCTTAGAAATGCGAGAGTTTAAGTCGCGAAGGCGCTTACAACAGCGACTTATAACAGACGAGGCAGATCGCTATTGAGTCTGTTGGCGCGGAAGCATTCAAACACAGCTACGAGCCTACGAAGCTGAGGATCCCAACTTTTAACGGTCGTATCGGAAGCCGGACGTAGAGGTAGTGAAACTCGGAGGGATCTTGCGGAAGCTCCGAGGGACCGTCAGCAAGCGGCCGCGACTCCGAGAGTCGGGACTCGGAATCGTGAGGATCTGGTCTCTCGGACATTCAAGTTTGCCGAACCGGGTTCGCAAGCGAAACCGGTGCTTACCGATCATCGTGTCAGTTATGGTGCGATGGCTTCCTGTTTGGTATATGTCAACTCTCGGGCTGTGGGGCGTGTTGTCGGATAGTTCCACAATAACCGCT
>JAKOPK010000399.1:0-24654 GCA_024195185.1 Coniferiporia weirii
GTAGTGAAGTTGAGTCACGGGAGCTCGAGATATTAATCAGGAGTAGGCCGTGATGGTATTTTATTATCATCTGCTCAGTGCTGACGACTCAAAAATGCGAATGATTTCCTCACAATTCGACTTCCATTGCTCGTCCATACTATAGACACATATGAATGGCGGGTATGTGGCATGTGGCTACCGAAAAGACAGTTGAAGAGGGAATATGACGTAATCATTTACGACCGAGAGGTACAGTGGCTCAGCGAGCCACCGTCGCAAGCGTTTTCGAGTACGGGGAACCTTATGCGTGGTTGTAAGTTTTGCTTCTGCATGATAGCTTTACGAGGCACACCAGCGGCCACACGCAGTACAAAAATGGGGATGTCTTCCGCGTAATACGTATTAATCTTAATGCTGATGATTTTGGATGTGCGCGTTGATATCGATAGCGCGTCAGCAACGCAGCGGCATGCCCCTCCGCCCGGTGTCAGTGGTGTACGTGATATTCGGACTTCGTACGATAGGAGCACACGTACACCTTACTACAGTCGAGAATGGAACTTTGAGGATGCGTGTTGCGAACGTTATTGAGCTATGCCAAGTCCCGAGTCCCGAGTCCCGAGTCCCGGTCTCAGGACTAGAACCCGCACGTCGGAATTTCGTACTCGTCGTGACTTCGGCGAGTTATGAGTCTTATGACGCGTAAAGGTACAGTAATACTAGCTTTCCTTCCTTATAAGGCGACGTAGATGCCTTTTGCGGCGAAGAAAAACGCGAGGGTATGGAGCTGCAATGAGGTGGCTTGCCGCTTGACCGATGAGCCCGTGCTATAATATTAATAGTCAAGCGGTAAAAAAACGGCGTAAGCGTACGCGTCCGGATCGATATTAACATTAATTAATGTCTATTTGTGCGTTGAGACATCGATTTCGGTCACACGTATATTTGTGACTCGTAAGGTTCAACTCTCTCGGGGACAAAGAGAGTCCGTACGCCTTATGCCGGTCGAGCGAAGAAGTATTAATGTTGCGCGAATATTAATATTGCGACCGTTCAGGCCCGAGTTCCGGGTTTGAAGACTTGCCCACCCACGCACTCGTGACTTCAACAGTATGACGCGTACTTACGATAATCCTTCCGTTTAAGGCGACCCGGCTGCCTTTTGCGATGAAGGAAGCTGCGCGGGAGCGCAGTAGCAGCATCTTAGGTGTGCGGGCTGACTTAGCCGCGGTGCTAAGTAGCGACTCGAGCGAAGCTCGAATGCAGCTAATGGCGTTTGCGTCGATATTAATTAACTAATGCCGATATGAATTAATGTAGACGTTGGCATCGATTTCGCGTCAGTCAGCGACTCAGTAGCAAGCATGCATATGGCTCTCCGGGGAATGTTAATATCACTCCGAGGCAGTTCGGACTTAGGCTTAAACATAACTGCATAAGAATCAATGGCTGTTATCACCATCGTTCGGCAGAAGACTCTCATCGTACATTAAACACTTATTCTTGTTTGTCTTTTCTTCGTGTCAGGTGTTGCTAGTCACGACAGGACTCGGTATCCATTAAACACCCCTTTGGAAGAATGTCGGCAGTACGGCTGCGGTTGACCGAGCGGAGAACGCGGTGGTTTAATTTGCAGCGGGCAGGAGGTGATCGGTCCCGCTCGCCGCTGCGTGTTAGTTTTAATATCTTAACGCGTGCCTGCCCGTCGATACGCCTCACGGATTGTTTCAAAAATCAGAGAGCGATTGTCAGGTGATACGAAGCCAACTTCACGCATTTAAACCCTCCGTGCCACTTGTGCACGTTCGCGGCGTGTTAGAGGAAATAATTTAACGAGTCGCATAAATTAGCTACGTGCGTTCCTGGACGATGTTGTCGTTATCACGCATTGTTCGTGATCTTGCGGAGTGGAGGTTCATGTTTGTTACCAGTTGCTGCTGCGGGGCAGGAGATTTGTATTTACCCAATGACTTATGGGCGGCAGATCAGCAGACCCTCCTCGTAAAGACCGGTAACAAGGACTGTCCCCGTACGGACGTCCCTCAGACCTGTCGTGCTTCCGCTGAACTTGGAGCCGTCACCCTGGTAGACAGTAGTAAGGTCGTAGCCCGACGGCGCCTTTACACGGCGTGCCGCAGAGTACGGCGCATCTTCATCGAGCGCCTTGGCCGCTACACCCTCCGCGCGAGGTGTGAGCGACACGACCCAGCTGGGCGGCGTGACGTCCGTCTTATTCGCTGCGACGGCGATGAGCTCGGGGAAGTACGGGTGGCCGGCGACTAGTAGAGCACCTGCGTCGTCGTAGTGGAGGTTGTCGGGTGCGAAGGGTACGGAGATGGATTGCACGAACGCGAGCGTCTCGGTACCATCCGCGTTGGGCGTGCGGGCGAAGAAGTGCACGCGCGTGTAGGATGATGAGGCGACGGCAAGCGTGCGCCCGTCGGGCGAGAGCGCAACGCCGTTCGGGAAGGAGAGGCCAGGCTTCGGGATGGTGTGCTGGATAACGGCGGCCCCGGGGGCCGCGTCGTTCACGATGGAGACATGCGAAACGAAGGCAAGCGGAAGCCCGAGGAAGGTCTCGATTAGTGGGAGCGCCTTGCCGAGGAAGCTGGGCAGACGGCGCGTCAGGAAGTGGTCGTTAGAGACGAAGAAGGACGTCGGCGAGATGAGAGCAAGCGCGTTCGGGGAAACGAAGTACTTTGAGCGGATCGTACGGACGTATGTGGCGGACGAAGGGTTGGCGGAGTCGAGGAGGAATTGGTCGATGGTGGTCTTGAGCCGTTCGTGGTTGACTACGAACATGTTCGACGTGGAGCCTGCTTTTGATGGCCAGATAGCCACACCGAGCGGGTGGAAGTCTTTCCCCTTGGGATAACCCACGAAATTGATCTCACTCGCCGCTGCACTCGCCCCGCTGTACTCGACCAGCCAGAGGGCACCGTGCGTGCTCGGGTCGAGGAGCGGGCCCATGACGGTGTTCCATTTCTTCCTGTTAGGGTCACAGCTCGCGACGACCTTGCGGTCTACGACACGTCCCTCTGCATCCTGGAAGTCCCAGAAAGTCTGGTCCTCGCAGAATCCAAGCCTATTGTCGGGCGTACGCAGCACGGAGCAGTGCGTCGACGCGTCCTTGGGTCCGCCCGCCGTAGCGAAAAACTCGTTTGGCAGATCAGGACGCGTGAACGCGTTGATGACGTGCTGGCTCCGCCATGCGACGAAAACCTGCAGAATATATTGTTAGACTATGTTGCAGTAACATAATAACATGATAGCATAGTTATGGGTTGCTGGCTTACAAGGAATGCCCCTGGAAATAGGTACCACCTCATCGTAGTTTGGATCGGACGAGGTAGGCGACAAGACCAGCAGAATGATCGACATCATTACACGGCGTGAGAACCAATCGCCATCTCTGGCGACCGACGCGTCGCGCTCGCCGCGAACCAACTTAAGCCGCTCCTGAGCCGCCTCAATCGCAAGTAGATCGCCCGCCCGCCGCTGCCGACGCCGTCCCCGAACCTCAGCCCGCCATGGCAACGCCGCCGAGACCGTCGTACTACATCCCACCTATCCCCAATCTCCCGTCGCCCTCCGGCTCGCGGGTGCGCGGCTCGTACAGCTCCTCGTTCTCATTCGACCCTTCGCACCTCGTGCACTCTTACATGGACGCGAACGCAAACACCAGCAGGTTATCGCAAAGGAGCTCGTTCGCGCTTGACCCGAACCGCTCTATCTTGACTGCCTCGCCCCTGCGATCCTCCCCGCGGCGCCCGCGTAAGGGCAAAGACGCGGATGCACATCCTTTGGCGCAGGACACTACTGCAGACGTATTTTTGGAGACGGACGTTGAGGATGATGAGCTTGACGACCGCGCGAGCTGGAGCATGGTAGAGCGTATGCGGCTTTGGAGGCACGATGCAATATGGCAGCACCTATACGAAACGGCCGCGTTCTGGGGGGACAAGGTGCTCAGTTGGACAAGTGAGCTCGTTTTCGTTATTTCGTTCGCGGACTCTAACGAACTTCCCCCTCAGATGACAAAAACGACGCGTTCTGGCTTGCACAAATATACTTCTCAATGCACCAGTACTCTCGCGCCGAGCGTCTCCTCACGCGGCCGTTCCCGGAGAACGAGGATGACTTGCCTCTGACAAACGGGCATGCTCACCCCGGCATCCTCGAGCCCCTTAACATACTCGGTCGAGAAGGGGAGCGTGACAAGGGCAAAGGGAGAGAGGCCGGTCCGCTGCCTCCCCGCAGACCACGCATGCCGGACCTCATCGTGCCGGGTATCGACACTACGCCTCAGTTCCGCCTCCCCATGGGGCTCGGCACGTCAGACCTCATCTCGGACCAAAATGAGGGCGCGCTGACGCTCGTCGATATGAGCGTCGCGTGTCGCTACCTCGCGGCGCAGTGCCAGATCCGACAGGGGAAGTGGGCGGAGGCGTCTGAGATGCTGGGCGAGGCGAACCCGTTCCGTGGTACGGACGGCGTTGGACCCCGAATAGCTAATACTGACGGAGGTATCAAAGTAAGTGTACTGAGGACGCTGCGTACATATTTCTTATCCGTAGCAGATTGAAGCATCTATGTGCTGCCTGCGCGGCATGCTCAAACTAAAACTCAACCGCGGCGAGTCCGCGAAGGAGTGCTTTATGGAGGCTCTGGCGCTTGACGTCAAGTGCTATGAAGCATTCGACCAACTCATCAGCGGAGAGATGATGGCCGCGGATGAAGGTGCTAGTCCTTGCCGTTAGTCCGCCTCATTACTAATTTATTTGCTCACAGAGTGGGAGTTCGTCCAAAGCCTAGCGTACAAGCAGCAAGTCCCCGAAGATGCCGAGTTTGTACGGCTCATCTACACATCACGTCTACGCAAATACAAACACGCCGACGAACACGCGTTGACGCGGCAGCGGCTCGTCGAGGAGTACGGACTGAGGGACAACGTCGACGTCCTCTTTAGCTTCGCCGACGCGGCGTACGCCCAGTTCAAGTGGTCGGATTGTTTCACGATCACGCAGCGAATTCTGTCGCTGGTGAATGTGCACGAACACACGATGCCACTACACATCGCGTGTATGCACCACCTTCCGCACCTCCATGCGAAGCTCTTCATCCTGGCGCATGAGATGGTCGAGAAGGAGCCAGAGGCGCCTATGAGCTGGTATGCCGTTGGTGTGTGGTACCTCACGTCGAAAAAATGGGGCGAGGCGCGCACGTACTTCAGCAAGACGTCGCTCATGGACCCGCGTTTTTCGCCCGCCTGGATCGCTTTTGCACACACGTTTGCGCTGGAAGGCGAGCACGATCATGCTGTTACCGCATACTCGACGTGTGCGCGTTTGTTTACAGGGTACGCGCGATTTCATCTTTTGGATGCTATATTATCTTATATTCCATGTAAAGATCACATCTCCCGTTGATGTTTGTCGGGATGGAGCACATCATGCTTTCCAACTACGACATGGCGGACGAGGCACTCAACGCCGCCGACAAAATGTGCGATGGCGACCCGCTGTTGCTCAACGAGCGCGGCGTAATGGCCTTCAACCGGCGACAGTACGTCCGCTGCTCTTCCCTCAGCTTTACTCCTCCTTACTGGCGTTAACGCTGATCCAGGTACGGAGACGCAGTTTCGTTCTTCCGGCGCGCGCTGGAGCTCGCGGAAGTGTCACAGGGTTCGCACGCGACGTGGGCGACGACGTACGTGAACCTTGGCTCGGCGTTCGGAAAGCTCGCGCGTTTCCCAGAGGCGTGCGATGCCTACCGGCGCGTGCTTGAGATGGACCCTCGTCAAGCGACGGCGCTTGCATTGACGGGGAAGATGCTTATGCTGATGGGCGATTTTGACGCTGCGATCAGCAAGTTCCACGAGGTGAGGGCTTTATTTCTCCGTTCTCTCCTCTATTTCACTACCCCCGCTGACTCGTTTTTCTTTCTTTTCTTTTTCTCTCTCTCCCGCCCTGAACTAGTCCCTGAGCGTCGACCCGGTCAACGGACACGTCGTCGAGCTGCTCAACCTCGCGCTGGACGCGAGTTTCGAGGTGGGCACAGGCTCCGGGACGGTGCTACCCGACCCCGCCTTGCGCGATGAGAACGCGAAGCGGGAGCTCGCTAAGTCGGCCTCGATGATCGCGGCGATGAAGGCCGTGCGCGCCCCCGCGCAAACGCAGGCTGCGTCGTGGCGGGACCCGGAGGAGCCCGAGGAGGGCATGAGTATTGGTTAGTTGTCAGTGGGCGCGTTTGCTGGGATGTATATTAGTGTGTAGATGTAAAAAATTTTGACTTGGGCATTCGGAACTCGGTCTTGCGCCTAGCGGGCTTGTGTGGGCTTAGGTCTTAAATTCCTTTAAACCCGACTGTTAATTCGCGAGAACCGGGCCTCACGACCGAGTTTATACTTTCTGTGGTTCGTGTGATGAAGGCCTTTGTAGTTCGGTAGTTTGGAAGCCAGCCCGACGAGTCAGGTGGACCCGTGAATTGAAGGAGATGCGGACGAATCGCCTTTGTCCTAGTATACTACCTGAAAAACGAAACGACTTGCTGTTCGCTCGGGGTAAGAAGAGTCTAAGCCAAAGGCCGGTCCGCCAGCAATGTATTAGAGGGACGAAGCATCTACTTTAACAGTTACTCTAAAGACAAAAAAAACAGAAGTCATCAAGTAAACCGTCTCCCCAAAACCAACACAAAGCGCGGAAAATCCACACACATTAATTCAACCACGCACTCCATCAGCTCCCGAACCAGCGCCGCTTCGAAGCGACAGACGCGCCGATACCGACGGCCGCCGCCGCCCCGCCAGGGACTTTCCACCCGAAGCGCGAGGCAAGCGACCGCGCGAAGATCTCGCCGAAGCCGAGCATTACGCCGTTCACGAATGGGAGGAGGAAGTTGATCGAGAGTGACGAGATGAGCGCGAGAGCACGGGCGCGCGCAGGGAGGCGGCTGTCGAATATGGAGAGCGTCGCGGAGGGAGGGGCGACTGCGCCGGCTGCTGCTGCTGCCGCAGCCGCCGACACGGGGACCCGGCCTGACCCCGCCCGCGCGTCTCCTGTTGCCCGGGTGCTTATTCTGTATCGTGAAGGCAGGTCCGGGGACGTGCTGTCGGACTGCTCGGGGAAGGAGAGTGAGGGGTACGAGGACTCCATAGAGAGTACGCCTTCGACCTCTTCCCAAGGCTGGACGCGTTCCGGCGTCGTTGCGTGCGAGAAGACGTGGCTCGATACCTGCGGAGTAGTTATAATAAGCAGCTGAATACGAATATGTCATATAGAATGAGTACCTGGGACGCCTCGAGCGCGTGCGCGCTGGAGCCGGTCGGCTCGCCAGCAGCGCTGGGCCCCGCCTCAGGCAGACTCGAGGAGCCGCTAATACCGAAGAGGGGGTTAGGCGGGCCGCGTGGGGGTTGCTCCTGATCGAGCTTCTCCCAAGTCTCGCCCGTCGCGACGCGTTCGGCCGCAATACGCGCGCGCCGTTCCTCCGCCTCGCGGCGTTCGACCGCTGACTGCTCCCTCCAGCTTTGCTCGATCGCGGCACTCTCTTCCTCCCATCGTCTCCGCTCCTCCTCCCATTTGTTACGTTCCTCCTGGGAAGTTGGGGGCGAAGGTGCAGGCTCAGGCGCGGGTGCGGGTGCGGCGTTGGGCGGCGCGATGGGTGCGTCCGAGGGCGGCTCGGGCGCAATGGAGACGGGCGTGAACGCCGTTGACAGAGCGGACTAAATTTTTTAAAGAAATTAGCGATAGGAATAACCCGTCGTAGGTTTGTGGACGCTACCTGGAGGAGGTCGTCGGTATTTTCTGGTCGCGACATGGTGGGAGGACGCGGGCCTGTTTACGGGCGTGACCTTGCGAATTTCAACGGCGTGCCGCGTGTCTCGAAATTTCGGCTCGGATGGCACCACCGCTTTTCGTCTCGCATACCTCGATTCGAAAATCAGCTCAAGTTAAAAACGTGCCCTGCACAGTCATGCGTTACTCATGACTTGGCATTAATATTTCCCAAAAAAAATCGTTTTTTGTACAGCTAAGTTCGAACTGGTTTTTCATGATGAAGTCGGCGTTTCCGTGACGTGCGTTAGCGTCACACATCATGAGTGCCCGCCCTTGACCCCTAATCTGTGTCGTCCGAGTTCGAGTCGCAGTTCTCCCTCCTTCTTGATTGTTATTGTTTCGCTCACAAGCTGAAGTTTTTTCTGCTGCTATAACCTACTGTTGACATGTCCGGTTTCGGTGACGGCTTCGTTTCCGATCAGCAGTGAGTCGGCAGAACCGCGCTCTACCTCTGCAGCCGATCCAAAATCAGACTAATCGTATATGCGTGTCGTGCAGGTTTCTTCACATCAAAGGTGATGCTGTAGTCTCCTAACGTCGAAAAACATACTAAATAAATCGGTTTTAAAGTGCTTGAGGTCGAATTCAAAGAGAACCGACCGCGTTATCCAATTTTTGTCAAACTCAAGGTAAAAGATGCGCCCACACGCGGCTCTCGTCGTTTCGAGAAGGACGAGGTGGTTCGCTGGGATTTTGATAATTATTTGTGAGTGCTGTCTTCGGGTTGGCCATGCCATATAGTGTACTGATTCACCCACAGACATGTGCCGGTCTCTTCGGAGCTTACAATCCTGCTTCAAGAGGTGCATACGTTGAAGCGCAATAAGGACTTCGCAGTCTTTAACGTTACATTCGGGGACGCTGTCGGGAAGGACGTATTCTCCGCCAAGGGTACGTTTTTTTGAGTTAATCTGGGCGCATCAGCTCATTTCCCTCCGTTGTAGATACGAAGGGAAAGGCTCTGGTTAAATTTACGTGTGTGGCAGCGCTGCCAGTGAGTGCAACGCAAGACCTAGGTGTTGGCTTCTAGGCTGACCACTGCAAAGACTGGTTCCTTTGCCGAGCTCCTTTTGAAGGAGGCGGAAGGCCAATTAGGCAACAAAAGGGTCATTTTAGAGTCCCTCGGCAAAGCTGGCCAAGTTATCGCCGCTCTCGCTGAGGTCGCCGACCTTGCGTCAGATGTGAGTCCGATTTTTTTATGGTCCAAATCTAATCTAATACTGTGGATCATGGTAGGTGCACCCTGCCATTGGGGCTGCAGTCGGACTGGTCAATATTTTGTACGAGGTGACGTGATTACACATTAATTTACCGTCAAGGGATGTTAACACCCGCTTTAGAAGTGCAAACAACAACAAGAATGTCATCAGGCGGCTACCGATCTCGTGAAAGAACTGGCATCATTTTTGCCATTTGCCAAGGATGTTCAGCATGGCCTCATGAAAGATGACAGGACTAAACGAATTATTGAGGAGATGCTTGAGCTCTTTTGCAAGATTTCTAGGCTCGTTATCCAGTGTTCGTCCAAAGGCTTTTTGGGTACGATGAAATGCTTTTCCGTCTAGAGCAGGATGCTTATTACTCTCGCAGGTGACTTGCTTTCTTCTCGTAAAGAGGAGATAGATTCGTCAATGAGCGAATTCAAGAAGATGAAGGACACTTACGACTGGTGTATCAAGATGGAAGTCTGGAAGTCTGTAATCGCGACAGGTATTTCGAAAAACAAGACGTGTTGCAGCATCATTAATTTTTAATCCATTTACAGAAAGGCACGCTGAGGAGATTCAACTGCGGCAGCTATATCTAGCTAAGCAAGCTTACTACAACGTGGAGAGGGTCTGTTTGGAAGGGACGAGGACGGAGATTCTTGAACGAGTTGGGAACTGGGCTGAATCTGGGTCTGGGTCCAATATTTTCTGGCTGCACGGTTTGGCGGGATCGGGGAAGAGCTCGATTGCCAATTCGGTTGCCCACATGTTCAGGCAGCAGTCGCGTCTTCCGGCGTGCTTTTTCTGCAAGAGGGACGATCCGGATTGTCGCAGTCCGAAGAACGTCATCCCTACCTTGGCTTATTTTTTCTCGAGATGGCACTTGGCGTACCATTCACTTTTGCTTCCCGTCATTCGGGGGGAGGATGAGCCGAAGCTTGTCGAAAGTCTCCACTGGCAGTTCGAACTGTTGATTAAGCAGCCTTTGGACTCGGTATCGGTGGTCTCCGCAGACATTCCGCCAAAGCCTTGGGTGATTGTGATTGATGCTCTGGATGAATGTGGAGATTCGGCGGACTCCAGGCTTCAACTGGCTAAATTCTTGGTGAAGTCGGCTTGTGTCGTTCCTTGGATCAAGGTCTTCATTACCAGCAGGACGTCTCCGGAGTTCCAGGAAGTCTTTGAGGCTGTGGATAGCTGTCAAGTCCTTGACATCAGAACCCTGGATAACGAGCAGGTGCTGGGAGATATAATGCAATATACAAAATACTGTGCAAATGAGTCGAGAGTAGAGCTTACGGGGGAGCAGATCGCGGCCTTTTCTTTGAAGGCATCGGGGCTCTTTATTTGGACCAGTACCGTCTTCAAATTTATTGCTGCGGAGCACGACAAGGACGGTGCAGTCAAGGATGTCCTCTCGCAAACTTCGATAGACAATCCATACACTGAGCTGGACAAAATCTATACGACTGTCATTCAGAGCTCATCTAAGGGCCAGAAAAATATGAAGATTGTCAAGGCTGTCCTTGGTATTGTTAGTTGCACAGCTAAGAACAGGCCACTTCCAGAGGAGGCACTTGTCCAATTTTTATCTGTAACAGAACCAGTTGTTCACATTTCAGTACTCAAAGCCACTGTTAACAGTTTGCAAGCTGTTTTGTACAGAGATATGTCAGATGATGGTTCAATTCGCATCTGTCACCCATCCTTCATTGACTTCATCAGTGATCATGTGCGCTCTAAAGAATACTGGGCTGAGATACCATCCTTGGACTCAATCATGGCTACAAGATGTTTGCAAATCATGATTTCTGAACTGAAATTCAATATCTGTCATTTGGAGACATCCCACATTCCAAATGATGGCATCCCAGATATTTGGGAAAGAGTCCAGAAATATGTCCCTCTGCATCTCAAGTATAGCTGTTTGTACTGGATGAATCATTTCCAAGGCTCTAGCTTAAGCATTTATGGGCAGTCTGTTCAATATCTGTTAAGCAGGTTTCTGCATAAAACAGTAGCCTTATACTGGTTGGAATGTTTGAGCATCATTAAAGAATTAAATGCAGGTATAAATATATTGGAACTTTGTTCCAGGAGGTTTAAGGTATGTTCCCCAAACCATCATATAAAACTAATTAACAAGTGTATGTTGGGTAGTCATCTAGCCACTTTGGCACTATCTTCAATGAGCTTTACAAACTTGTATCTACAAGTTATGCAGCAATTGCCACAAGCACACCACACCTATATATCTCAGCTCTGTCCTGGGCTCCAACAGAAAGTATAATGATCAAGCAGCTCTATCCATTCTTTTGCAACCAGCCTCTTGTTGACTCAGGAAAAGAAAAGCAGTGGAAGTCCACATTGTGGATAGCTGATGCAAAACACAGTGTTTACTGTGTAGCTTATTCTCCTGATGGAAAACATGTTGTATCAGGTTCATATGACAACACTCTGAGGATATGGGATGCACACACAAGTGATGCTGTGGGAGAACCTCTCACAGGCCATTTAAGTTGGGTCACTTCTGTTGCCTATGCTCCTGATGGAAGGCACATTGTATCTGGCTCATATGATACTACCCTGAAGATCTGGGACTCTCAGACTGGAGATGCTGTTGGGGACCCACTTAGAGGCCATTTGGCTTGGGTCACCTCTGTCACCTACTCACCTGGAGGGACATATATTGTGTCTGGTTCAGATGATAACACTCTGAGGATCTGGGATTCACACACTGGAGATGCTGTGGGAGAGCCTCTTGTAGGTCACTTGGCCTCTGTCACTTCAGTTGCCTACTCTCTCAATGGAAAGTACATTGTATCCAGCTCATATGATAATACCATAAGGATCTGGGATGTATATAAGTATGTTACTATTAGGCTCCTCCCCACAGGGTGCACCATTATGTCTGTTTCCTGTTCCCCTGATGGAAGGCATATTGTGTCTGGTTCTGAAGATTTTGTCCTGAAAATATGGGATACAAAGACTGGAAACACTGTAGGAGGGCCTCTTATAGGTCATTCAAACAGGATCACTTCTGTTGCATATTCCTCTGATGGAAGATACATCGTATCTGGATCACAAGACAAAACTATTAGAATGTGGGATGCATACACTGGTGATGCTGTGGGAGAACCCCTCACAGGTCACTCAAACTGGATCACCTCTGTTGCCTACTCCCCTGACTCACAGCACATTGTGACTGGATCACATGACAAAACCCTGAGAGTCTGGGATGCATGGACCAGAGATACCATGGTAGAACCACCAGACCCCACAGCCAGTTTGAACTGGGTCAATTCTGTTGCTTGTTCCCCAGATGGAAGGTTTATTGTGTCTGGCTCATATGATAGTGCTTTGAGGATATGGGATGCAAAGACTGGGGATGCAGTGGGGGAGCCTCTTACAGGCCATTTGCAGTGGGTTAACTCTGTTACCTACTCCCCCGATGGAAGATATATAGTGTCTGGCTCAGGTGACAACACTTTGAGAATCTGGGATACACAAACCAGGGACTCTACTGTTGGTGAATTTTTTGAAGAAAATTCAAAGTGGATCAACTGTGTTTCTTACTCCCCAGATGGAAAGCATATTGTGTTTGGCTCAGATGATGGCATGTTAAAAATCTGGGATGTACAGACTGCTGTTGTTGTGGGGAAGCCAATTACAGGTCACTCAGATGCTATCACCTCCATCACCTATTCTCCTGATGGAAAGCATATTGCATCTGGCTCACAAGACATTACCCTGAGGATATGGGATGCAGAGACTAGGAGTGCTGTGGCAGAGTTTCCTACAGGACATACAAGTTGGGTCACTTCTATTGCATATTCCCCTGATGGAAAGCATATTGTGACCGGCTCGTATGATAGCACTTTGAAGATATGGGATGTAGAGACTGGGGATATTGTAGGAGGACCCCTAACAGGGCATTCACATTGGGTTAATACTGTTGCCTATTCCCCCGATGGAAAGCACATCGTGTCCGGTTCATCTGACAAGACTTTGAGGATCTGGAATGCTCAGACCGGGAACGCCGTAGGAGTTCCTCTCACGGGGCATTTGGGCCCCGTCACTTCTGTGGTTTTTTCTCCTGATGGAAGACAAATCGTGTCTGGATCGGATGATGCGTCAATATTAATTTGGAACGCAGAAGTTTTTGAACCAACAAGTACTAGCCATGCGAAGCTGAGATATCGTGCTTTTACGGATGATGGGTGGTTCAAGGGTCCGTTCGGCGAACTGTTGCTTTGGGTCCCGTACGAATACTGTAAGAAGGTTAGCGGTATTTGCAAGTTGTGTATTCCAAGAAATGCTGCCTCCGCTCCCGTACAAATTAACTGGGAAAGGTTAGCCGAGTACACCGGCTCGTCCTGGACCAACATCCTCGTCGCAGAGACTGACGAGAACTAGGTGAGCTGCACGAATTTTTAGTCCCCTCCATCTTTTGACGTTTAAATGATTCTAGGTTGTCTTCGAGATTTTGTATCGGGGCCCTGGGTCTATCCTTTTGTGCCAATTCTACCCACAGAGTGTTTAAATAGCTGCACATACGCAAATTTTGTACTTACCGAGTGTCTCCGTGCAAATGAGTTCCCGTATATATGTTTATTCGTTTTGAGTGGAGTGCGTTAGACGTTTCCATACTTTACCCAAGTAATTCGCAGCCCTGTCCCGCACAGGTACGTATCGTTTATTTCCGCGTTTGGTCTTACAAATGCCCAGGCCCAGCGCCGGCAATGATTACTGTAGTCCCCACCTCCATGATGCTTGTGTCGACCGCGAGGATAGCGCTTTGGGTAGACAACAAGAGACCAGACTCACCAGTCGTCCACGGAGTTGATTTCCGAGGCGGGACCATCTAAAGCCCTAGGCTAAGAGAGATCTGGCGAAGAAACTGAGCATGTGAGGGAAATGAATTCGACTGCGCGCAAAGACGCAGGAGTCGCACAACGCTGCTCGCCCTCCAACTGCCAAATTCATAGACAGCATGGGGATGGGATTACTCCATGAAAGCTTACAATAGATGACGTCGCCGCTGCAACCGCTCTAGCCTCAAAATCAGATTCAAGTTGCGCCATCAGAGCACACTAATCCATGGTCGGCGCGCCGCTATGTCCGAGTCTTCCCGAGTTTAGGTGATCGGGCTGCGAATGGAGAGCAGCGGTCAAATGATTGGAGTTTAACAATAAGCGACTGTGGTGGTGCGCACTAATATTGTTTGATGACCCTGCTCAGCGCTTCATTAGGGCGTGAAGACGAAAATGTTTCTTGTACTTATCTGTTCGACCCCTGCTATCGGCGAGCCAGAGGCACCTGGTAGTGTACGGCGATACGTACTTGGGGCCTGAATACTAGATCGTCAAGAGCTGAAATGGGCGCCATTTTTACACCGAAAGCGCCGCAGTCACGGTACCGGATTCAAGCGGCGAATACGATTACGGCGCCTCCCAGCAACTCTTCACTCCGAGTCTATCGCTGGCCGTCCCGGACCGAGGCCGCTGCCAGGCCTTGTGCGAAAGATATTGATGGGGGGACAAAGCTTTCTTCCGCAATTTAACTGACCATGCTGTCATCCGTGCTTCAGCGCGAGCTCAAGGAGTTTTTCTTGGACTTCGGTTTTTGCTTGGATGTCACACCGTGACGGTGCCGTGACAGAGTAGCGGGTGTCGGGACTCGGGGCCACGCCACCGACTTAGCAGAAGTTAGAACACCACCATGTCATCGTCCAACACTCAGGTCTCGCTCAATCTTCGACTCACTTCTGACGGAGAAGACTCGAATTGGTTTACTGCTTTGACTATTCCCTTGGATCTTTTCCGCCTGTATACGGTGAAACCACGTAAATGGCTGAGCTACCTGGGATACGCCGTAACGGGTTCCGAGGGTGTTCTTTCCCTCGCTTACGACGACTCGGAGTCAATTCCCTGTGATATGGGTGACCCCGTCAACGCTGGAGATATCTACTACTTCCATGCCACCAACACCACTCATTTCGTTGATCCCGATGTGATAAGTACGGTTCCAAGCGACTGCTCCTCTCGAAGTCTCAGTCCGATTCCGAACGGACTGATCTCTCAATATGGAGTGTGTCCTTTCACGGAAGTCAGGTGGAATAACTGCGAAGCTTGTTATCTCATCCCACAAGTAAAGGGAGACGCGGTCAGCCACCTTTTCGATGACTAAAGAATATCGCTGATTAACTCTACGTTATCAGTATATACGCCATTCTACCCAGGAACGAAGCGAAGGTCTTAAAGTCGTTAAGGAGGTTGATGACATCCGGAACATGCTTTTGCTAGCTCCGGATCTTAATAGATATGTAGGAAGCCGTAAAATTGCCTTCCTACAGGTACGCTCCTCCACCTAAACATCGAGTTCTTACTTATCGGCGCGTCTGATTCAAAAGACCCCGAATGCCGTACTCAAATCAAACGACATCGTTCAGGATGCTGATCCTGAGGCATATTTTATTACTCTTCATTGCTTTGTAGAAGATGATCCGGTTTTATTCGCCCGCGCTAATCACGGAAAATCTGTCGCTTTGTTGAACGAGGATACGCGACCTCCGGAAGTCCTTTGCGCTATGATTTATGGTAGCGCTGCCATAAATGCATGGGCACCGTCCTCAGCATTGGCGCTCGTAAAGCGGTATACGCAGGACACGTATTACCCTGGGGATACGGGGAAAGCCCGGAGAGAGAGGAAAGAAAAACAAGCAAGAGAGCGGTGTGAGCGACTACGGAGCTGGAACGAGGATAGGTCCGAGGAAATGTCTGAGGACGAAGAATCCGACGACTTTGATGAACCTGACATGGTGGTGGCTTTTCGGTGCGCTACTCAGAAGAAGTCGGAGGATTTGACGAAGGCTGAAGAGGATGAACGCAAGAAAGCGTCCGCAGAAAAGGTGGAAGTTTGGTTAGCGGGTCGTTAGACCGTATAGCGAAGTCACAAAAGAAAAGTCGCACTTGTTCACCTTATTTTTATTTTCCCCTCGACAGTGTATATCTACAGTATGTTTTAGGTGCATGTACTTTCCACTAAGTTATGACTATATATAGCCCACAACCGCGGTGCTTGACGAGGCTGCTACGGATCGTGATTTACAAAAAGTGAAATCGGCTACAAGCAATTACTATTAACACGCATAGCTGCGAAAGAGATGCAAACTCTGGGCGCAGCCATGTCGCCGGTAGAAACAGGGCTCTGTTATCACTTTCATCCGCTCCCTCGTACGAGCTTGAAGAAACAGATGCATACTGCGATAAAGCACTTGTACAAAGTGTGGACTGTAGCCTGCACGTCCGAACGCTGTCGACTCGACTGAAAGTACATAGATCGTCAAAAGCTGGAATGGGCGCCATTAATATTCCTACGCGGAGAGCGCTGCAGCCACGGTACCGGCGCCTCCCGGCAAACTACTTCACTCCGAGTCTACTCGCTGGCCGTCCCGGACCGAGGCCGCTGCCCGGCCTTGTGCGAACGTGATGGCTTTGGGGAGATGTTGATAGGAGGACAAACCCTTTCTTCTGCAATAAAATTTAGCCGACCATGCTGCCTCCTGTGCTTCAGTGTAGGAAGGAGTTTTTCTTGGACTGGTATCAGGTTCGGATTGATGTGGTCCCTGCCTGAGCTCACGATTACGTCCGGTCCCTCGAGGCTTGAAGCGCCGAAACGCCTGTGTATGACTTTAATTTCGAGATATTCGAGCTGTAGTCTGGCATGGATCATTATCAGTGTGCAGGATTGGGTCGTTATTTGATGGGGATACCAGAGAGATGAATTTCCAACGGTTTTTTTTCATTTCGAGTTCGCGAGGCACGATCCCAGTTTTAGCTTGGCGCCCGGCGTAATTGATTGCGAGTCTGGACAAGCGCGTCCGCTACTGGCCCGCACCGCCTAAGTATAAAGACATCGCCTGATCACTGCCCTGGGTTCTCTTGTGCTCGTCCTCGACACCCACGACCCGTACTTCGCCCCCTGTCTGCCGACTTTACGACCCCCCGACGACTTGTAAAAATGTTTGCGTCGGCTTTGATCGCTCTCGCTTTTGCGTATGGTAAGTTTACGGCTGTATGGTGCCCGATTCGGGCCTGAAGAGCTCATCAACTCGGCTATAGTTGCTCGTGCGCAGGGCTCCGTCGTCTCGGTGTTCCCTGTCGGCTTCGAGGATGACGGGCTCCAGGGTGGACCTGTGGGCACAGGCGCGGATGGGACGACCTACGCGTTCGACGCGACATTCCCTACGCTCTCTATCCCCTTCACTTGTACGTTTGTACCCTTGGCAGAGTGACTCGAGTCCGCATATGCTAACCGCAGTTACATCGTAGTGACGCTCGTCGAGGACGCGACGCACGTGTCCGAGACCGCCGTTATCGCAACTGCGGGCGAGACGCTCTTTGTCGGTGTTGAGTGCGGCTTCTCGAGCGGCATCGCCGTCTGCACGGAGATCGCTAGTGAGGACTCGACTTCGACCGTCTTCGTCGAGACCGGCCTCGTCAGCTTAATCGGTGTCCCCGTCGTCACCGGCTCTGTGATTAACTCGTCCGCGTCGCCGAGCATCTCGTTCTCGAGCTCTCAGCCCACCGACACGAGCTCATCCGACACAGCCTCCGTACTCCCCGCCAGCATCCCGGTTTCTACCCCATCTGCGACTGTGACGACCCCTGCGGCGACCGTCGTGACCCCGCCTGCCGGAACGGCCACTGGTCTATCGTCGGGCGCGTCCAGGAGCGCTCTCGCTGGGATCGGCGTGACCATTCCCGCGCTCATGGCTCTGTTGGTTGCTTTCTAAAATTTCACCGGACGTTTTTCGCATTTTTTAGTCTGGTATTTAGTGACTTTTTTTTTTTCGTTAATTATGGGAAATAAGGAGAAATGGAGAATTACGAGGCGTACATGTGCTGTTTATAGCGGGGAGTGCGCGTGCTGCACCTTATACACGAGTGCGGCGCAGCAGTTGCTTCGCCTGACGTCGACTTGCATGAGCTCGCCAACCTCTCCGACTCCGTCGATATCGCTCGCATGCCGCCCAGCGCCGGTCTGCTGAAGCTCGCCTTCGTTGCCCTCCTCGTCGTCCAAGCCGTCGTCTGGTCTCAGAGTCGATATAGTGTACAGCAAGATCATAATAGCCCAAATGGCCTGCTTGGCCTTTTAAAGCGCTCCACCGTCGGTGACGACGAATGCTCGCCACTTTCCGTGCCCATCGAGGACCAGTGCGCACACGTCTGGCAATCGTGCCCAACATCAGAGACGGTCCTCTCGATCCCTTATCTGCAGCGCTACTTCTGCACTGCGCCGCCAGTCCGCCCATTCGCCTTCGGCGCGCTCCTCCTCTGGCTCGCTTTCCTCTTCTCCACCCTCGGCATCAGCGCCTCCGACTTCTTCTGCCCCAACCTCGCGACGCTCGCAGAGCGCCTTGGCCTCGACGAGAATGTCGCTGGTGTCACGTTCCTGGCGTTCGGGAACGGCTCCCCGGACGTCTTCAGTACGTTCTCAGCGATGCGCGCGGGCGCAGGTGCACTCGCCATTGGTGAGCTCCTCGGTGCTGCGAGTTTCATAGTGTCTGTCGTCGCAGGTGCTATGTGCATCATCCGTCCGTTCAGCGTTGCCGCTCGCCCGTTTCTGCGTGATGTCGGCTTTTTCACGGCCGCTGTCGCGCTCCTGCTCACCATCCTCTGGGACGGCTTAATCCATGCATGGGAGGCGGCCACGCTCATAGTTTTGTATGTAATCTACGTCTTCGTCGTCATCGTCGGCAGCTGGTGGGAGCGCCGTCAGGCCCGGCGGAAGCAGCTCGAAGCCATTATTAGAGGCGAATACGCCGATGATATTCCTGAACCGTACACAGATGATCGTGAGTCGTCCTAATTACCCTGTTGCTAAAGCATAACTGAAGTGCAACAGCATCGCCCGCACATCTTGCCATTCCTGCGCCCTCACCCCGAATGCGAGCGTACTCGAGTCCCGTTGCCCCGCCGTCCCTTGGTATTGATACGACACAATTACACTCGCGTCAATCTCGTTCCCGTTCTCGCTCTCCATCTCCTTCTCCCCGTTTGTCACAGATGCCGTCCTTCTCATTGGTGGGTGCCCTCGAATTTCGCCAGGTAGTAGCATCACTACAGCACGAATCTGCCGGTGCCGCGCTCAGCGCATTCGAAAGCCCCATTTCTCCCTACGTCGGAGGGCACTACCGCTCTTACCGCGGCTCGCTCTCGCGCCGCCCCTCGTCGCAATCGGCCCACTCGCTAACCAGCCACAACTCGTGGGACGCTGCGTTCCCACTACACTCCCGCTCCCCCATTTCCCACCCAGTATCTCTCCATGACGTAGACGCAGACGGCGCGAACGCGAACGGCTCTCCAAATATAGGCCTCAGCGTCTCCCCGAGCCACAACTCGCGGATTCCGCTCATCGCGACGACGCCTGCCTCACCTGCCGAGTCCGAAGCCTCCACCGACGGTGGTGGGCTCGGCCTCTTCAATCTCGGCGGCCCGGGCACCCTTGCGCGCGGCCACGCGCACCCACGCACGCGCCGTCAGCGCGTCGCGCACGCGATACGCCATACATGGCATGTGCTATTCCCAACGCTGCATAGTTTCCGCGCGAAGAGCATGCCGGGGATGCTCGCGTCTGTACTCGCCGCTCCGGCGGTGCTCGCCCTTACGGTCACACTTCCCGTGCATATCACACCTCGCGGGCCTGCGGGCGCAGAGGAGAAGGGCGGCGCGGACGTCGGCGTGGGTCCACCTGGTGGGCGCGTGCCGGAGGGCCGCCTCGTCGACTTCGAAGAGGAGGGTATCGAGCGCGTGTTGACGGCGGAGGAGGACGTGAGGGAGGAAATGCATGAGCTCAAGTTCAACAAGTGGCTGATGGCGGCACAGGTAATTCTCGGTCCGCTTTTCTGTGTCGCTGTGCTCTTCGCCGGTATAGACGCTGAGATGTGGCTGCTTGCGGCGACGGCGATCGCGGGCGGCGCAGCGGCGGTGTTCGTTTTGGTCTTTGCGGATCGAGGAGACGATCCGTTTGCGCAGATGGTGCGCTGCTTCATGGGCTTCTTTGTCGCTGTCGTGTGGATCATGGCTATCGCCGACGAAGTCGTAAACGTGCTCAAAGTACGTCATCCATTTACCTCTCCCCACTAAAAAAAGAAAAAGTTCACTGACTAGCCATGCCCCCGTCCTGCAGACCTTCGGCTTCATCTTCGGGCTGAGCGACGCCATCATCGGGCTCACCATCTTCGCCGTAGGGAACTCGCTCGCAGACTTCGTCGCGAACGTCTCCGTCGCGGCGTTCGCGCCAGTGATGGGCTTCTCCGCGTGCTTCGGCGGGCCGATGCTGAACATTCTGCTCGGCGTCGGCGTGTCGGGTACGGCCGTCGTGCGCGGTGCAGGCGGCGCGCCCTACGCACTCGATTTCGGCGCGACGCTCCTTGTGAGCAGTGTCGGCTTGCTTGCATTGCTGCTTGCGACCCTTGTGTGTGTGCCCCTGAACGGCTTCCGCCTCACGCGCGGCTGGGGCGTGTTTTTGATCGTTTCGTATATCATTATCATGACCATCAACCTCGTCGTCGAGGTCAAGCGCTTGGAGCGCTTCGGATGAACCCATGTTTTTTTCTCGCTCCCCTTTCTTTTCTTTCCTTTCGCTATGCCGCCCCTTCTACTAAATTTTATTCGAATTTGCCCTTCTTGTCTTTTGTTTTTTGTCTTTGCTTTCTTTTAACTTCTCTACTTTTTCCATGCATTTGCCTTTTGTTGTGCGGCGCTGTACTAGGGGCGCTTAGAGTGGATTGGTTAATCACGGACGGGTTGCGGACAGTAATGCAAACAAACATACATACATACATATACGATGTATCCATCCGGACTCCGGACTCCGGGCGACGGCGATCGACGACGACGACGACGACGACGTTGACATGCGAATTGCAGCGGGGTGTGTACCGGTCCTGCCGACACTTGTATACATACATTAATATTAATAGCATGCGAGGACGCGAGTCCAGGGCTGGATCGCCGTGATCGCAGTATGTATCGCTTCTGCAATTGCAAGCGCACAATGGCCAGAAGGCTTCGATAATTTGATCGCTCAGGAATCGGGGTGGACGATGCCGCGTGCTCCTTTCGTACTTACATATGGGGGGCGGCGCACGAAGGTGCATTTGCTTTAGGTCGTTGGGTACTTAGTTGAGTTGAGTTGAGTTGAAGCGCTTTACAGACTCAGAGGTCCAAAAGCACGCAGAGAAATACTGTATGCATCTGACGGTTTCAACGATTGTGTAGTGATGTATTTCAATGACTTCACAAACGACTTTGGGGTATCGATAAATGATTGTAATACATGATGTAGGGAGGGGGGCTAATCGTGCCTGCGATTAGCGATAGGAGTAGGGGGGAGAGATGGGAAGCAGTGGTAAGGAGCGGAATGGGAAGGGATTGAAATTAGCTTGAGGGCAAGGAGCGGGATGGGAAACGATAGAATTCTGACAAGGACAAGGACAAGAGCGGAGTGGAAGGAAATATATAAATATGAGGCCGGAACAAGGAGCGGAATGGGAGGGGGTAGAAATTAGGATAATATTGACAGGAACGGCACGGGGAAATAAATAGGAGGCTGGAACAAGGAGCGGAATGGGGGGAAATAAATAGGAGGCCGAAACAAGGAGCGGAACGGGAAAAGATATGAATCCGAGGTAATGAGCGTGAATGCAGTATTAAAAAGAAAAAGAGCTTGAAAGTAAAGGAGAGTGGCTGGTAATGATAGTGACGACGCGAGAAAAACGCGATTTAAGTGGTTGAAAGAGAGGAAGAAAACTGAAACGGATGTGGTGCAACGCATTATTGAATGTGAGCGCCAATTAGGTGGTGATGAATAGATACGATGATGGGGGAAATGCGAGCAATTACTCGGATGAAAGCACGCTGAGGACAATTATGAAGAAATGGCAGGGAGTAACCATGGTCCTAAGCAAGAATGCCTTCAGATGGCTTACAGACCACGCTCCTTCCCAGCGAGCATCCTGAAATGATCACGGGGCATCGGGTAGTCGTTCATCAGGTCCAGGTAATAGAAGTTGAACAGCTTCATGCTCCGTCGCAGACCCAATGCCCCGGTTTTGCGGCTCGGGTCGATACCAAAAATTTTCAACCGCCTCGCACATCTCTTTCCCTGTGTGCTTTTTCTCAGGTGGTGCTGGAAAGCGATCTCGCCGCCCGTGAAGATCGCTTTGCACACGGGGCAGAAGTGCGCACCCGGATAGTGCGTGTGCATGTGCCTCTCCAGCAGGCTCTTACAACTGGAGGGGTGCGAGCAGCCGGGGAAAGTGCAATCGTATTCGCCAACGGGACCTGGGCTGTCCTCCTTGAATATGGCGATGTCCTGTCAGAAAGGATGGGGGGGAGGGGGGATATCGATACTGTCAGTAAGCTTCGGCAGCACACATATGCATTTAACGAAACGAGCTACTCACCGAGACTGCCGAAAGCCTTCTACCAGTCTTTCCAGCTAGCTTATTCATCTGACGTGGGGGGAAAGCAAATGAGTGATTGATATCGAAAAGGAACAGAGGCGAGGGGATAAAAGCAAGTTACCCAAGCTTTCATTTGTTCGTCTTTAAGGCTCAGGGCTGTCTTCTTTGAAGCCGCCAACAGGTCCCCCGGAGAAGAATTTCTACTCAGTCCTTCAAAGAAAGAAGGTGTTTGGTCTTTCGCCGTGGTTGCTTCCTTTGCTGCGGGAATCGTCTCCTGGACAATCTCTAGGGCGCCGGACATAATACGATCATTTCCCTGGAGGGGTTCCCACTAGCCCGGGGAGTAAGTATTCTATACAGTCTGCCATACACATATAGATGCATACCTGACGAGGGCCATTCATGCACGGCACGAAATCATATTCGAACGCTGGGAATATTCTCGTATTGCGCAACGAGAGATTTCTCGGATCGACAGTCTGAGTCTGGAGAATTAAGTCTATGTGAGTAGTTCAGGGTAAGAGTCTATTAGACGAAACGCTCACCCCGTGCGTAATCTTTCCATATTCTAACACGGCGAAAATGAAATCGTCCATAGGGGGCATTCTGGCGGGACTGGATCAATACGAAAGCGAGAGGTTCGGAATAGTTGGGTGGTAAAAGTGACGGAGCGAGGACCAGGTCATGTCGTTCTTATATTTCATGCATGTCTAAGCTCAGACCACACCCTAGCTCGTATTGGGGCGACGAGGGCGAGGCTTGCGCGCAGAAATCTAAGCACCGGGTGTGAAAGTGGCCGCAGGTTGGGGTGGCAAAAGCATAGCGCCCAAGCATCTTGCTGTGATTGGTGCATCCGACCGTGGCCGGTGTCAAAGAGTGTGAAATATCATTTCGCGTAGGGTCATGTACGAGGAGGCTTTTTCCAGTTTCGTCGTTTTCTTTGTGCACCGGCGCCAGGCCAGTGGCCGCACAGGCAGACGTCCGAGCAGTGTCGGGCAGTATAGCTATCCGCAAATAGAGACAAATATATAAGCGGAGGCCAGACCTTGTTGGTGGCCTCTCTGGAGATTGATGGCTGTGCACACAAGGCCCGCACGAATTAATGGACCGATAAAGGGGTCTGTGGTTACTAGACCACGAGAAGATATCTCCCGCCACAAAGACTTGAAGGTTGCCAGGAGATTCACAGTGCACATTTGTCCTGGGATACGGGGCTCCTTATTTTCAAAGCCACTTACGTGCGGAACAACTGTAAAGCTTTATCATGATGTGAAAATTGAGATGAATATTCAAGATAAATAACGACGATCAGCCTCGGTCATGATTACGGACAGATTCTCACATGTAATATGGGGGGGCTGTGGGGGAATCGGCCCATTTTCATCATGTGCAATGTGTACCGTAGCGAACTCTCGCTTGTGGCATTCTTATGCGTCTTGGCCCGGGACTCGGACTCGGAGGGGGCCCGGGGGAGACTTTACGGCATTGGATCATGTGCCTGCCAACTCAAGCTTGGCCTGTACTGCACCTTCATACGAAAAGGCATCTTAGAAGAAGAATCAAGATTGAATAAGATAACACGAATGACAACTCACGATACTCGGTTAGAGTTCGAGTCCGTTGAAATTCCGAGTCGAATTGTTTTGCGCTTCGGAAGCAAAGTCGGAGCTCGGGATTCACGTGTCCCGTCTTGTCACGTGCCGCCCAATTTTTTTTTTTTTTTTTTTGATTCTCAGTTTATATACCGCTATAGTACGAGTACAAGACGCGGTCACCCGATCGAACTAAATCTAGGGTAGTAAATGCATGTGGAGGGGAGTAAGAAGGGAACTGGTCAATGTTAGATTTGACCCGGTGAGGGATCTAATCAAGTGTTAACAGATTGCAATTGTGTAACTAGCGAGTTAGAAAGTTGGTCAAGTGTTCTAGCTAGGCTAGAATGCTAGAGCTGATGTTATGGGTGAATAACTGAGATGAATTAAACTGCAATTACCGCAGTTTTACGCGGGCTTTTATACCCTACAGTGTTGACAACTATTTACCTTGTAACTATTATTGAATAACTGCGCAATGCTGCGGTTCGAGTCATTGTGAGTCACTACAGTGTTCTGTAATTGTCTATGGAGTCATTGCGAGTCATAGAGAGTCATTGAGA
>JAKOPK010000400.1:0-24632 GCA_024195185.1 Coniferiporia weirii
TGATCAAGGTTAGCTCTGCTCCACTATGGCGTGATATTGCGTGATCATTACGTTATCTTGTTATATTCGTTTATTTAATAAAGACTCTTCCGATTGATATTCATTATGCATTATCAATTTTATTCATTATCTTATAGGGAATCCCTGACCACTGACTCGGTGGAAGCCCCAGACTACCCATTATGGGAGGATATTCACTGTGAGGACGATCCATTATCGGAGGGTTGACTGTAATCCGTTTGCACCCCACAATTGCTTTTATTTTTTTTCACTGAAAATCACAAGATCGAACTTTTACTTACAGATCAAAACGAAAGTACTCGCATGCGATCTCATGCATGGAAAGGGAAACGATACGTGATCGGCTATTGCGAGACGAAAGTCACGGTGCCCGTCCCAGATTTAAACGGCACCACCCATGCACCAGCATCCTCCTGCAGTTTCGTAGATGGCTGCATATTCACCCCTGTGGAACTCATCTGTCGAACAACTACGCGAGCATGCGGCGCGGCAGCCGCACCCACAACACCGCTTGGAGCCGGCAGAATAGAGAGCGTGACTGCTTTCGTGCGAGAATCGAACGTGAACGCGTCAAATGCACCCGCATCGAGCGTGAAAAGAGTACCGAGTGGAGCAACAAAAATGCGACGGCGCACGGAGTCGCGCACCTGAACGCTAACGGACTGAGCCGCTGCAGGTTGCGATAAGACACGCCCTCCGAATGCCTGCCAGCCGAAGTCTGGATGCAACACGAGATATACGCCGGAGTTTAAAGCATGTCCCACGAAATTCGGACCGTAGTCGCCCGAGTAGGCGTCCCAAGCAAGCGTGTCGGCAAAGGAATGGAAGGACGCGGAAGCAAAGCCGCCTTCGTCAATATTGCTGAGGGGTCCCGAGAGTCCACCGAAAGCAACGCGCAGGAGGTAAATATCCTCTGGGTCCGACTCGTATTGCGACATTAGGGGAAGTGCGTTAAGGCCACTGCCATAGTGATGAATCTGGCGCTCAATGCGTTGAAGCTTGCCACCGTAAATGTTGTCCCTTTTTGTATGATGTGAGTTGGGCCCTTCGGGGATGATGATCCAGCCTACCAGTATCTCCTTGCATTTCCATTGTAACCCCAATGCGGGACGGTCGGTTGATATGCAATGATGGAGTTGATAACATTGATTGCAGTAGTTGTATCATTAAAGTACTTGCTCCATAGATAAACGCCCTCTTGACCAGTTGAATCCCAGGCCATTTCGGAGCCGAACCTTAAAATATCATTCAGAAAATCCGCGTCGCAAAAAAGGTACTTGGCATTACGGATAACGGGTGGCCGCCCACACAGCCTGTCTTGCTCTCATTTTGCTTTCCATGGCAGTTGCGTTCGCAGAGAGACCTTCCCGCTTTAAATCATCCAGGAGATACAACAAGACGGTCTCATCCATCAGACCGTCGTCCACATAGCCGACGTTACCATTCGTCATCGCTAGGACGGTCTGGAACGCTTGATTCAGGAACCATTCCCAAGTCTGTGCCGTAGGTATGTTGGGATAGTTGCGTGCGACGCGGTAGAGTGCCCAGTAGGCCGCAGTGACATGAACATAGTCATATGCGCGATCGGTGGCAAAAGAGTCTGCTTGGTCCCAAGACCACCAGTTGGTCCAGTCAATGGAAGAAGGGTAGTCGTATTCTGGGACAAGGGCGGGTTGGTAGAAGTAAACGGACTGTCATGAAAATATTAAATGACGACAAGCCTCAGCGTCCAGAGGCATACCTTTTTAACACTGTACACCGCAGATCCTAATAGTTATCGTCAGCAACAATGCTGCAAGTTACCACGGAGATCATGTTCACCTACCCTCCGAGTTTTGTACGGATCCCCACAACGTCGTATTCACAAACAACTCTATCTTATCCATTTCCGAGATACTGGGTTGCACGTATTGCTTCATAGACGCAGCGAGCCAAGAGCCTGCGCCTGCTTCATCGCTCAAACCTGGAATCCACGCGCGCGGGTCATCGTGCACTATAGCGTCCGCTTGTCGGTCGTAGCTGATAACTGATGGCGAGCGCTTGAAGGGATCCGATGAATTATCAAACCACTGATTTGTTGTGAGGAAGCCACCAAGATCGCTCATAACTTGTGCGGCGGGTTTTGTGACAACATAGTTCACAGTTTGGATAGTCCCATCGGCGTAAGAAATCGTGAGGCGCGAGCGTCCCCACGTGTGCGGGGTAACGTCAAAACCAACCCAGCTGGTATTGAGCGGGTCGAAGTTCAGAGTCCACGAGAGGGCGCCTGCAGGGCTGACTGACAATGACCGTACAACGGAGTTGTGGCTGAGGAACAGCTTGCCGACTTGGTCCTGCGGTAGAACGTACCCCGGAATACCGACGGCGACAGGGCGTCCAAGGGACAACAAAGTGCTTTCAATATCGCGTATTGATGGTGCAACATCAAACTGTAGCCCATACGTACGGGTTTCTCCGGGCTGCAAGATTGCGGACGTCGCATTGTTCCAAGGCACTACAGACGCCCATTCATTCTGTGCGTACGCAAGGGTGTGGAATTGCCACTCATAAAGGCCTTCAAACGTTTGCGACTGGTAGAATGGATCGGCAGATGTATCTTCCGGTAGGAATCTCCAGCCTTCGAGTGGCGAGGCCCCGACAGGCGTGATGACCAGTGGGGGAAGCGTGCCTAGAAGGGGGGTTACCTGGACGTAACCGGCGTCCTGGCCAATATACGGATCAAAAAGACTACAGTTTGCGTTCGTGTCTGATGTCGTTCTGTCCGTAAATATCTACAGTTGAATTTAGAATTTAGAGTTGTTCTGAGTAATAAAGTGGCAAAATAAAATCAACCTACGTTATTGAATTCCAATGGCGCACCGAGTGAACCTATCTCAACAATTTTTGACTGGGCATTTGTAACATCAAACAAAAGCTGTAGGTGCCCATTATTAAGCGCCCAGCGACGGGTGATGTTGAGTAAAGAATCGGCTGGGAGAGTTGGCAACAGATCCGCGGCAGCAAGCGACTCTCCGGATGCAGAGAGCACGTTCACTTTTTCTCTTGCTTGAGAAGAGTCGCCACCGATCCAAGCAGTCTCCCCAGCTATCCGCACCCGGAAGGTCACGTCGCCCAAATGATACTGTCCATCGGAGTCGCGCTTGGTCATGACATCGTACGGGATGAAGTCAAACGTGCCGGACTCTCCGCTCGGACGCAAGGAGTAAGCGGTCTGAGAGTCATTGACTATGCTGAGCGACAAAGAGGGCAGTTCAAAAGTGGTAAATCCGTCAGACAGCCCGAGTGTATGACTTGCGGAGTAAGCTCGCAAGGCGAGCGAACATACAAAACAAGCCACAGGTGCTTGAAGCCAAGAGACTTTGCCCTTCATTTTGGGTATGCAGACCTCAGCCAGGCGAGCAGATCAGATTTATAGTGTCCATCGCGAAGTCGGCGGCCCGTGAAGAACAGAGCAGCAAAGTCAGTTGACTTGGAGGCATATGCTGGCACCGGTAGTATGTGTCCGAGCCCGAGTCGTTCTTAACGAAGAGCTTCCCTGTATGCTTACACAAGTTAACCTTGCAGAGCCGATCAGCCTGGTTACCGTTTACGGAATGCTGCACGCGCCGAGCGGAGCCGGAAGTCTCGGTGAAGGCGAGGCTCGTGCAAACTTGTATAACTTGTGGTGACCACGCCTATCTCTTCTCCCTCCTCCTCCATCCTCCCTGCGACGCCATGAACGCTGAGCGCCAGTCCCGGTTTATGCATGCCTTTACCGGTGCTCTCGAGCTTCGCCCCACGCGATCGAGCTCGGTCTTCACAAACAGGTCTCTTTCACCTTCGCCTTCCGGTTCGGATGTAAATCTTTCCGCACCCGCCACGAATCCAATAACACTGGGGGTCTGCGCTATGGATGTGAAAGCACGCTCGAAACCTATGCGTGAAATCTTGACTCGTATTGTGGAGAGGACACGAGGTGCAGTGGAGGTGAAGATATTTGGTGATAAGGTCATTTTGGACGAAGGTACTTTTTTTGGTTTAGTAATGATGATGTCGGTTGACATGAAACTACTCAAGACGTCAAGAACTGGCCACGCTGCGACGTTCTCATTTCGTTCTTTTCTACCGACTTCCCCTTAAACAAAGCGGCTCAATACGTCAAGCTTCGTAAACCCCTTTGTATAAACAATCTGCCTATGCAAGCTCTGTTATGGGATCGCAGACTAGTTGGTGCTGTGCTGGACCACTTAAAAGTACCCGTTCCAAAAAGGCTCGAGGTGTCCCGCGATGGAGGCCCAAAAGTAGACGAGGACTTGCAGGCCCTTATGCAAGAGAAACTAGGACTGAAGCTCGGCGAGTTAGTTGTCTGCCCCGATGTGCGTCTTAGAGAAGATGGCGACGCAATAATTGTCGACGATAAGGTTATGGAAAAGCCGTTTGTAGAGAAACCTGTCAGCGGTGAAGACCACAACGTTTACATTTATTTCCGCGGTGGCGGAGGGCGCCGATTGTTTAGAAAGGTGAGTATATGCGCTTTGTATATTGTTGTGTGAGGTTTATGACGTCTTCGCAACGCTCAGGTCGGGAATAAATCAAGCGAACTGGACCCAACTTTAAATCAGCCGCGTACGGACGGTTCGTACATTTACGAGCAGTTCATTGACGTGGACAATTCCGAGGATATCAAAGTGTACACAGTCGGACCGGAGTTTATGCATGCGGAAACGCGCAAGTCCCCCGTCGTCGATGGTGTTGTACGCCGAAACACGGATGGCAAGGAAATACGCTTCATAACCCACCTCAGTGATGAGGAAAAGCTATGGGCCGCCCGCATATGTGAAGGATTTGAGCAGAAAGTCTGCGGTTTTGACATGCTACGTTGCTGCAATGGCGCAAAAAGTCAAATCATTGACGTCAACGGATGGAGCTTTGTCAAAGGGAACGACTCTTATTACGACAAGGCAGCAGAAATTCTTTCCGGCATATGCTACCAACTACGCACATCGCCGGAGCGTCTTCTTAATTCCGCTTCTGAACCGGTCGTGCAGGGCGAGTCCTCGACATGGCTCCTGAAGGCGAATGTCACCGTCTTTAGACATGCGGACCGTACTCCAAAGCAGAAGCTCAAGTTCAACTTTCCCATCGGCGAGGCCTGGACACAGCCCTTTGTGCGACTGCTTAATGGCGACCGCGAGGAGATTATTTTGCGAGAATCGACTCAACTGAGTTGGATCGCCACTGCTGTGGAGGAGGCGAAGGGTCTGGGTGCTGATGGAGAAGATCTTTCGAAACTGACACTCCTAAACAACGCGCTCTTCAGCAAGATCGATTTTCCAGGAACAAAGGCGCAGCTCAAGCCTGTTTATTCGAAGAAGCATGCCGGCCACGTCAGAAAACTGACGAAACTTACATTAGTTTTTAAATGGGGCGGAGAGGTGCGTTCTTTCTGTTCAAGCAACAAATCCATACTCACGACGGATATTGTGTGGCACAGTTTACTCATGCAGCTCGCTATCAATCGCGAGACCTAGGCGAAAACATGAAAAAGGATATCTCCATCATGAATAAAGAAGTGCTGAATAATGTCAAGATTTACACCTCTTCTGAGCGGCGCGTCGCGTCTTCTGCAGAAATGTTCGCGGCGAAGTTATTAGAGGGATCCAACAGCAGCGTATCCGCTACATCGACGCCGTCGTCACGATCGGGTCGCACCTCGCACGACGGCTGGGACAAGCGCAGCACGCACTCGACACAGTCCACATCGGGCACAAACACAGTGCCGCTGATTGTGCGCAAGGACTTGCTCGATGACTCTAATGCGGCGAAGGACCTGATGGACGACGTGAAGAAGCGGCTGAAAATCTTACTTCGTCCTGGAGAGCCGGAGAAGAGGCCTGACCTGACATGGCCGAAGAGCATGAAGAAAGAACCCGTAGAGGTCGTCAAGGCAAGTTGTACAACCCTTCCGGCAATCGCCAAATACAGGCGTATCGTTGACGTCTTTTTTGTGGTTTTCTAGGAAGTCATCGAGCTTCTCAGCTCGTTTCGCGATATTATGAAGCACAACTTCGAATCTCTTGATGTCGAAAAGATTCAGGAGAGATGGTAAGTGGCCCTGACTATAAACTAGACATCCCTGAACTGTTTTTAAAGGTGCTGTGGCGATGAACCTTGGTTGTTTCGCGAAAGGTGGGAAAAGCTTTTCGAAGATTTCTGTAACGTGAAGCAGGAGAAGTTTGATCCGTCTCGTGTACGTAAACGCTGTCCCCAAGTAATGCTTTCGGCCCATGGCGCTAACGGAATGGCTGAATCAGGTCTCGGAGCTGTACGATACCATCAAGTATTGCGCACTACACCACAGGACATTCCTGTTTTCCATTTTCTCTGAACACGCCAAGGGCGAGGATCCGCCATTTGCGAAACCGAAACCGCAAGACAGAAGACTGCATGAGCTGTACGGTCGTGCGAAGGCGCTCTTCGACCTTGTTGCTCCGCAGGAATACGGCATCGAGCCTGCAGAGAAGTCAGTTCGTTCCTCTTCTATCCTGCACTGAGCTTAACGGCATATAACAGAGAGGAGATTGGTGTCTTGACATCGTTGCCGTTGCTCCGCAAGGTCGTTGAGGACCTTGAAGAAGCTCGCAACAGTGGTGAAAGCGCCCTACGCCTCTACTTCACGAAGGAAAGCCATATACATACTCTCGTCAATCTCGTCCTATATTCGGGCCTGCCCATCGCCAACAGACGCATTCCAGAGCTTGACTATTGCGTATGTCATTAAGTTGCTTTTTTTGTCCTTTTCTCACCGAAATTCTTGCGCATATAGTCACATATAACGTGTGTTTCCTCCTTCCATCTGGCTTGTATGTTTATTAACGACTTCATTTAGGTTCGAGCTTTATGAAAGGAATGGCGGTCGGGAGAAGAGTGACAAGGAGTATTCTATTAAGTTGTCGTTGAGCGAAGGCGCACACTCTTCCAATGTTCTAGACTCCGCGCTGGACGCGAGGCATTCGCTAAATGTTCAGCCAAGGCGGTAAGCTCGTTCTTCTTTCTTATAGGTGATATGCTTAACAATGTCACCAGGAAACTCACACAACACCTGCCCTATAGCGTAGTTATTGACAAACTATCAAAGCATTTCCATAGACATCTAGACGTGAGTAAAGCGATTGTTCATTTGATATTACCTTTCTGAGTTATCCTCCCTTTACCAATTATAGGAGGAAGACACAGGTTCTGAGACTGCCGTCGGGACGCTGAAAAGTGTAGGAAACGGCAGTAGCAGCGAAGGGCCATGAGCCTGCGTCTTCCGTTCCTTCATCATCTATTAGACATCTTATTTCTGGTCGCTTTTGTTTACGATGTATTCACGATCTTCACTAAAGTTTGGATAAATTCTCCGCCCGCCTTACTTTTTTTCGATCGCATTCGATACCCAATTTTGTTTGTTGCGTAGTGTATTGTTTTTGCATCACATGGACGAGGAATTCGGACTGGAAATATACCGCAGGGCCTAGTCATACACGATCGTAGAGTACATTTAGTAAATAATCTAGTATCAGCAAATAGACAAGCGGTGGCAGATGCAGATATGCGGGAAAGATAGCAATACATCCAGACTGATTAATCAACACCTCGTAAAAACAGACCAATTATGAAAGTTGTAGGGAAAACGATCAATTTTCGAAGTTGGAATTTATGCTTTCGCCGCCGCTTCCTTGTCACGCTTAGTTTTGTAGAAATCTGAGAATGATAGGCGAATGCCGAGATATTTGCAATCGAGGTCCGGGTGTGCCGCAAGGGCGAGTACAAGCGCCTGAGCGCGCTCCGAAAACGCCGCTCCATACTCACGCGTGCGCTGCAGAATGCGCGGCAGAGCCTCTTTAGCGGCGGCCTGCTCTTGCGCGATGCGAGGATCCGCGTAAAGCCCCTGTTCCGGTAGTCAACGGTCAGGCAGTAGTGTCAGACTATATATTTTCTGCTTACCCTTCTTTGGTCTCTAAGACTGTCTTGCCGTGCACTTTCAGCTAAGGTGTAATTATAAAAGTCGTCCTAATAAATTTACAGGACCAGTTAGAATGATATCATGACCAAATCCCGGAACTCACCATGGCGGTTCGAAACTGCAGAATATTTTCGAGCAATTCCCGTATTTGACGCAAAAGGTTTTCCTGTATTCCATGTCAGGTCGGAATAGAAGGCGGTGAGCTCGTTACAAACCTCTTTTCCCGCTTTCGGATACCACAGGAGCACTTTCTTGTCGATCGCGTCTACGTAGTCCCGGTGTGCAGAAATAAGTGCGTCTAGACCACCTTCCTTTTTCTGAATGAACTCCATAAGCTTCTTCCACTGGCACTCAATCACCTCAAGGTGACAGTATGCCTGCATTTGCCGTATGAAATGAATCATCTCTGCAAGCGAAAGCCGGATCTGGTGCCACTCTATGTCAAGTTCTGAAACGGAAAACCATAGTCAGGCTAGTTATACTCCACTCGCAAAGACGTTCTAACCAGGAATCCGCAGGAATGTCCTCGACCCGCCGGCGACGCGCATCCAGCCCGCAGTCAACGTGCCTTCGACGCGCTTCATTTTCCATAAATGGCTGAACACGCGGAGATATCTGATCATCGTTTCCGAGTCCAGCACTGTGTCGATCGGAGCGTCGACCTTATATTCGAGTGTAAACACGTCCCATCCAATTTCACCATGTGTATACTCAAGCATACGCGCATCCAGCCGGCGCAGAACATCCTGCGGGTCATTTTGCGCGTTCGTAGAGCGAATAGCCTCTTCAAGCTTCGCTGTCAGATTGTGTCTGTATAGAGTATTTGCGGGCCTTGACAAATTCGGCCTGTGTGAAAGTGTTCATCAATTCATAGTACAAGCACTTTGCCAGAAGCCTATACTCACCCGAGTGAGTCCATTAACGAGTCCGCGAAATCTCCGTGTCCAAGGAACATGTAGTTTTTAAGCGCTTTCATGTGCACTAAAAGTCCGAACTTTTCGAAAAATACGTCGAAAAGTCTTTGGCTGGCAATGGAATACGCGGTGTCTATTGAGTGTTCTAGACCTGCGATGTCGCTGTACTGCAGAGCTGAAATCTTATTAGGTTTCTTCTTCTTTTTACACGGTCATCATTTGGCGTCTCACTTACAACCTCCGGTATTTCCTAGCCTCTCCCGCGTCGCGACCCAATCACTGTCATGACAGCTATATCGAATGAAATTCAGGCTCTTTCCTGTTGAGAAAATCTTTGTGCTTGCACTATCAGCAAAGGGATCAAAGACGAATTGGATGTCACGCGCTTACCTTTCTAGCGAAATCCTCTTCCACAAATGCCGGCAGCATCTCCTTCTGGAAAACGTATTTGCTCTCCCACAGCCGCAGTCCACCACGATACTCAGCAGAGATATCGTCGTTGTCGACACTGGCGAAGCCCACGTCGTTGGACGAATTGCCGTTATGCTGCAGGCTAGCTTGAGGCTGGACGTATTGGACATGTGCCAGCTCTGGGTCGAGGTGGACGAAAAACTCGGAGAATGGATCATAAAGCTCTCCGGAGAACAGCCATTTATGAAGCATAGCGAAAAAAGGTTTTGAAACCTAAATCAAACATTAGATTAAGCAAGCTTGAAACCAATGTACAAGGAGGACAAACCTCTTCTAGTAGCTCATCGGTGACCTTCCGCACAAACGGATCACCATTCTCCGTGTAGCTGTGAATAAGGTTGACAAGTGCGCCCCCACTCACGTTCCTGCAGCCCTCAACGCAGACACTCATCATACGCAAGCGAAGTCTCCAATCGTCGATCCAAACCTCGAGTCGCTTGAGCGTCAGCCCTGTTTCCTCCTCTACCGCCCTCGCCTCGTCGCTATCGTCCTCGCTCCGCGAAAGGCGCATCTGCGATTCAAGCACGGCAATTAAACGGTAATATTCCGTGAGCTGCGATTCGAGGTAGTGGCATAAGCTTTGCTCGATCATCCCGACGCCGGCTTTGCCATCTCTGTCACGGATAAACGAAGCGACGCGAGAGTACAAGTGACCGAGCTCCGCTAGTCTGTGAATTAGGGTGCGATTGGGGGCCGGGATGACATATTGCTACGGTAATTCACAAGTTATGACAATCAGAACAAGGAACGAAAACAGAACTCACGGGATCATCACTAAAGAGTAGTCTCGGTTCTGACTCAGACTCCGCCACAAGTTTAACATGTTTCCCTGAGATTCCCTGCAGGATGTACAACGCGTCTCTGAGCAAGGCATCCTCTGGTAAATGAGGACGACCTGTCTTCTCTCGGTACCTGCGGAGGATTTCTGCTTTTGATTTTCCGATAGGTTTCTTTACGCTTGTAGCATCATCAGATGGAGTTGGTCGTTGCGTAGGAGGTTTGAACGACCGCGGTGGGGCTAAGGTCGGGAGAAATGGTGGCGCAGAACCTGCAGATAGAGTCGAGGAGAGAGTGTGCAGGAATTGGACTGCAGCATGTTTCCTGGACAGGACAGGCTTGGGGATATCAGAGAGATTTCCAGGAAGGCGGCTTCGTCGACATTACCTGTTCAAGGAGCCTTGATAACAGGTTGGTGAAGCGGAGCGTAGATGCACTGGACGGCGAGTTTTGGGATACTACACAAACGCGTTAATCATTCAAACAGACACGCTCATAAAGAGTTCACTTACATTGTCTTTTCACCAGTTCCGTCAAGTGAGCTATGTCTGGCTCTCGGTTCTGACCTATGCGACTTCAGGATATATGCTAGTTAGTCGAGTGCTGGACAACCATAGCGCGGACCTTAAGGTCACCTTGACAGTACATCTTGACATTGGGCGATAAGCTCTTCTCTGAGTTTTTGGTTATGTCGGCTTTCCGGGACGATGCTCTGTACGAGCTGCACGAGCGTGCCAAGGTTAGTCGACGGGGGCGGCATTGGCGAGTTTTAGGACGCGTTTCTCGACGCAGCGGTTGAGAGGGGCTCGCACGAGCCACGTGCCCTCGTCACGTCGCGTCGCGTCCAATGTTTGCTTTTGATTTCAGATACTATTGCAACACATATTTGGTCTTCGCGCGTCAGTCATTTAGACGGCGCATGATTTGGCCACCTTCGTGCGGATGACATGGTTTTATTATTAAGAATTTGGCCTTACGCTTGGCCTATCAATCGCAAAGTTCAAAGGATTGTCGAATTGCGTTGAAATGATTGCCGCAAATATAGAGAGCCCAAGGCAGAAATAATATCCGATGGTTTTTAAATTAGTATTTCTAGAGATCTCAGAGCTATTGAGCCCCGGAGATTTTATCTGGGCCACTTATGCACACGTTTGGACCTCGGTCATACAACACAAGATTCAATCAACTTCTGCACCTAAATCTCGCACTGAAGTTCAGGTCTATGGTAGCTACAAGGCGAGAAAGTGTTGAGATCATTGTGTATACCTGGGACTTAAAAAATGCAGATTGTCGAAATCATGAACTTCAGGCGCCGAAACCGGAAATATATGTTTGTGAGCTGCCTTCGTGATTGAGCCAAATGGCTTGACATACTTGCTTGTCCATGTTGGCTGGAGGTGAAGAGAAAAGAGAAAAATGATGAGGAAGAGTAGAAGATGAAAGATATGGGAAAAGGAAGCGAAATGGAGCGTGCGCCTCTATCCAGAGCTAGATGGGCCTGCAGCGCTGTTCTCAGCCTGCAGCACAGCCATCAGTGCCTTCAGCTCATCTATGTCATGCTTGAACGTGTTGCCGCTCCCGCCGGCCCCCTCCCGCGATTCGCTCTGCGGATGGTACATTCCGCCATCACCTAAGGTCGGCCGTCCATCATCTTGCGCGAGCCATTCATCAAGTTGCGCTGTGATAGAGCGAGCTTTAAGTCGGAAATGTGTACGAATTACGTCTGCAAAAGGCTCGGGAGGGTTTTTCAGGTTGCCTAGCATCTGGTATAACGTCAGTCAGGTTAGAGGAGATGATATGATGTAAGAAATTGAAACGTCGGACGATTACGTACAGCCGTGTTGACAACCATGCGTCTGAGGTTGGCAGAATCTGTAATTGAACAGCTTAGGAGAGCGAGTAGGGACAAGGATCAGGAACCTTACAGGCATTAGAGGCGGGCGTCCCTGCTTCACTAGACCAGCCGGGTTCGTTCAAATAGGGTTCATCGCACAGGATCATCGACTGAATCGAGACGAGAACCTAGAAGAACGTCACAGTTCAGTGAGGTGCTTACTATTGAAAAACCATTCAGCTTGCCTGCAGTAGGGTCGATTTACCCGATACCCAGCCCGGGCCCGTCCATGTTCCGAGTAACGATAAACAAACCTTTCCATCCTATCGACAAGGGACGTGAGTAACGTAATCGGTTGGGAAAGGAATTAGGGTGTACGGCATATAAGTTCGGGTTGAAGCGGTATTTGCCTCCGTTCGTCTTCCCACATTGCAGATTAGAAGTAGTCAATTAGGAGCAAAGGAAGGAAGCTTACAGTCATGTATTTGACGCTTGGGGGTGCTTGGTTGTAATTCGTGCCTAAGAAAATATCGAACACATAACTAACATTTCATCAGCACGAAATGGAAGTCACCGAGAAAATGAAAGGCGTACCATCCGTTGTAGTAACTTCAAATGAGAAAAGTTTCAGCTAAAAGTTACGAGTAGGACTGTTTCACTCTTACGGCGTTCCCTCAGGACCGGTAATAAGGGCCTTTATGATATCCACCCTCGATTCATCAACTCGCAGCAATATCGAAGAGTTCCAGGCAACAGGTAAATTCGTTGTAAGAATTGCTAACTGGTGCTTGTGTCAGATATTTTAACTAGCATTTCTTCACTGAACTAGAATAGATACCTCTTTAGCGATGGCCAGCGCCCTCTTCGGTATATCTGAATTTGCGAGCATTCTTGCATCGGAATTAAAGAAATGCTTATAACTCGGAGACCAATCCTCGTCCTTCTTCACACCCTCCAGCGATGGCATCATCAAGTCGCAATACTCGAAGCGCACTCGAGACACCCAATCCATGTAGGTTTCCTGCAGTTGCTCATCCGTCATGTGCAGTACTTGTGCCACATCAGCAACAATAGATTCGGCAGCACACGCTGGCACTTTTGGCAAGGATGCTTTCAGCCGTTGAAGGAATGCGTCTCCTTTCGTGTCACGCAAACTTCGGTCGATCGCTGCAGCCGTCGCGATGATACGGCGACAGAAGTCCAGCAGGTGGGCATTTTCTGCGAGTGCTGCATTTGTGACCGCATTCACCTTATCATCTGTGGTCTCCCTTCCCTTTCCTTTGTCGTTAGAATCAACTCTAGTCACGCGCTTTTGCTCCTCGGTCATCTCAGCCGAGCTGAATTTCGCAGGCATTGAGCCTTCAAGGCCTTTGCTTGCTGCCTGAGCTTGGATGACAATAGCTTCGAGGAGCTCGCGTGGCCCGGAAGAACCTTCATAAATTATCGTCCGCTCGCGTACCTGAGGACGTCCAATGGATTTCTTCGTGTTGACAGACTTAATTGACGAAACAACCATGATGGGCATTGCCATCATGCTAGCAAGAGCTTCGTGATTTGAAATCGTCTAATTGAAGTCTAAATAATAAATTTAAAAGAGTGCGTAAAAAGCACGTACCTCAAGCCACTCAAATAATTCAAAGTACAAGAAGTTTCGGTCGGACATGTCGGAAAGCGAATCGTTACGCAGAAGCGTGCTGCTGACGTAATTAAATCTGCGGCGCAGGTGGGCGAGAGTAGTCGGATGCGGAAGGTAATCGCTTGTCTTCCCACCCTCTTTGCGATTCAGGTTGGGAAGAAAAACCCGGACCCCCCGTAACAAATTGCCAATCTTCTCGTCTTTCGCTTTTTGTATAGCAAGCGCTCCATTTTGACCAGAATGCTATATGGCAATCAGCAAAGTTGCATGATTGGGAGTAAATACTTACATCCTCGCGGGGGGATCCTGCATATCCGATGCCGCCTTTAGCTTTTTTCCCTTTTGTAGCGGAAGAGTAATATACAAAATCGTCGTCATCTGGATCAATAGCCCGAACGGTAGGCGATTTACGCTTCCTCAAGTTTTCTGATCCTGAAGAGCTCGCATCTTCAACTTGTTCGGTGAACATATGCTCAAGCATGGCAAGACCAACACCAAGAACAACTCCTTGCAAGTTTGCACAATGAAACAGGGGATTCTCGTCAAGGGTGAGCTTCCCGCTGTGATCTCGCACCGCGGCTGCGGGCTCCCCACAGGCAAAACAGAAATAAGTAGAGCAGTTCGGACATTTCTCCCGGGAAATTTGCTTGAGATGAGCGATATACAGAGAGAATTCGGGCTGTATGTTGAACATGTACAAAGATTGTTAGGCCATGCTGGTGCTCTTGTTGTAGAACTTACGTAAATGGCGAAGAAGTCCGCCTTCTTTCGAGGGACCAGATGACCACACCCTTCTGGACAAGCACAAGTACCCTCGCTAAGCTCAGAATAAACACCAAACAGGAACGATTGCTCGCCGCCCTCGGGACAGCCTTTCATCCACTGGCCCTGAGTCATGAGCTTGAGTGGCTGCGTGATGCCCTTAACATTTACTGTCTCAGGCTCCTCTTCTATTTCAATGACTTCTTCTTTCCGGTCCTTGGAGAAAAAAATGCCTATTAACACGTAAGAAAAAACGGTCCGCTGTCATGAATTGTCTAAGACAAACCCGCGTATGGATCAACGCTGTTCCCCGTTGTTAGGCCTTTCGCAGCTGTGGAATCATAGTCCGAATCGTAATCTACAAATTCATCATCTTCAGGATGTGCAGGAAGTACGGACATTTTAGAGTATTGATTTAGTGAGGGTGCCAAACGTATGGAGACGTCAAACACGCACCTACATCATCTTCCTCGTCCTCTTCTGTGTCTTCTGTATTCCCAGTATCGGAATTACTGTCCTCCTGGGGAGTCTACGCGTTATTGGAAATGTGAACTCCGGTCATACTAGCGGTGCAACACTAGTCTTACGATCATCCTCGGCCGTTCCGAGCGACTGGGGACTTTCGCGCTGATATCATCGTCTTGTTCGTCGTCATCCATCAAGTCGGCAAACTCGCCCTCAAATATCCTCTCCGCTGCCCTCATCACGTCTTTGTACTTCTTCAGTGCGGCACGCGCCTGTGCCGACGTCGCGCCCTTCCATGCTTGAATCAGTATACCGCGACGCCCACCAAAGGCAAAACGCGTACCATTTCCACGAGCTGGTTTAAATCCTTCTCCATCTTGGAATGCAAGTGCGGGTGATGTCCAGTTCAAACGGTGACGATGACAGGCAAACGGCGTCGAGCACCTAGATGAGCCCCAGAATATGCTATGTATGACTATGTCGCGACTTAAAGGTAAGTCCGTTATTAATGTCGGCTACAAATATGGTAATTGGCGCCAAGATCAACGTTACCTAATCCCGAAGGCGTGTTAAATGTGTAATGCGCAATTAAGATCCTTGTCTTGTTGCGTCGCTTTTTATTCCTGCTCATCCGTTAACCACAACCCGTGCAGCGTCGTCAGTTCAATTTTCCGAGAAGGCGCCATACGTTCCATTGAAAATGTGGCCGAGGTCGAAAATATATATGAAGTCATGGACTTGAGTGCATAAGAAACTGCCTTATCGGGATGCTGCGTGCAGCGTCCAAAAAGTTGCACTCGTGTATGATCCTACACGTTAATCTGCTCAATACCCGCAAGAACTCATTAATATTGCAGCCGACTCATGGTTACCGCGATTCAGTGGCACTCAAGAAGTTAACGCCGATTAGTGTTCCCTCGACCACCGCACCCTAGGCTTTGCGCAGACTCACTCTTTTCGCAACGAACATGTCGAGTGACTCGCTTATCCATGCACTCGCAGGCTCCATGGGCGGAATGGCGGCGATGACAGCAACATAGTCAGTATACAGGTCTCCAATAATTCAACCGTTATACTGAATCACACGCTTAGCCCTTTGATTCTGTTGTCCACACGGGCGGCTGTCCAGACGAGCACGGAACGGAAGGTTGGCTATTCTGCAGGACTCCAGGGCCAGGAGAACTGATAGGTTCCAGTCGATGTCCGAAGTGGTTGCGGATATACTCAAGCGTGAAGGCTTTGCTGGCTTATACAGCGGCCTAAATTCGAGTCTACTCGGCATAGCCGTAACCAATGGGTGCGCTTGCGCCTTTGTTTCATTTCGGTTTTCTACCTTGTCTGAAACGGAGAAAAGAGTGTACTATTATTTTTATGAGCGTAGTCGCGCAGTTATCCTCAAGGCTCGTGCGGGGCACCTTAAAGCACTCACGACCGCAGAGTCTGTACTCATCGGGTTAATCGCGGGTATAGATCTTAAACTTTTACTTTTTGCTGTCTTATTAATATTGCCGACGAGACAGGATCGGCGACCACAATCATAAGCAATCCGATTTGGGTCGTCCAGGCTTCTCAAACCGTTCGGACAATGGGCCCTTCCGGCGGTGCATCAGGCTCTGATTCATCCGCGGTGCCGGAGTCCACCAAGGTTGCGGTCAAGAAGCTTGGTATCCTGGAGACTTGCAGCCATATATTACGTGCGGGAGGTATCAAAGCTTTCTGGCGGGGTCTCGGCCCAGCCCTTGTGCTTGTGGTCAACCCAGTCCTGCAATATACTATATTTGAACAACTCAAGAATTTACTCCTGAAACGTCGGACCGTAAGGCTCCGGGCAGCCGGAATCAAGGATGCTGTGGGAGTGCTTACGGATCTAGACTTTTTCCTACTTGGCGCCCTCTCAAAGCTTGGTTGGGAAAATGATTATTGCCACGTGGAAAAGCCATTTGTCTGATTGTTTGCTCTTATTTGCTATGTAGTCGCTACAGGTTCGACTTATCCGTATATGTGCGCCCTTCTTTCTTTGCGTCGTTACCTCATGAACCTTCTAACTCTCATTCATCAACAGTGTTATCAAGTCTCGCTTGCAAGCAGGCTCTGCGGCTGCCGCACGCTATAAATCCGTGTTAGATGGGCTGCTTACAGTTGTGCGCGAAGAGGGTGTAGCGGGTCTCTACAAGGGTGTCGGTGGAAAGCTAACGCAGAGCGTACTGACTGCCGCACTTCTCTTCGCCATACAGCGTCGGATATACGAACTGGTCAAAAAGGTTGGTCGGTGAAAGCCAGAGCACATCTAGTTATCTTCTGTTTTCGACCTTCGGAAATAAAGAGGGGAGGACGGACAGTCGGCCACCCTTGTGTCTGCACTTGCTTTATAGACCCCTTGAATGAGGCAGCTGATTTCGGGGGGGGGGGGGGGGAAGCGGTCGTCCCTTTCCAGAAGGGCGGTGCTCTTTGGACACTGCCCTCCGAGCACCGATCACTTTCAATGCTGCCCCTTTTACTTCATAATTTCTGTCCTCTAGCGGTTGCTAATGCTGTGCGCTTTTCTTATAGACCGTGAGCACCGTGCAAGTGTAAATCCGTGCGAAAGGAATTTATGGTCGGTCTTCTTACAACCTTGCTCTTAAAGTTTCTTTGTATCAATCGATTTTACTCCCAGCGACTACACTGGTACCAGAACAGAACATCGATTCACAGGACAGGCTTTGTGATTTTGCCCATCCATCGCAGATCGAAGGATATCCCCTTTTATTCATTCGCTATTTGTTTGCATGATGAAAGAGCATGTCTTGCGTAGGTCTGAGTATAGCTTTTCTCCCATGACCGTTCATCATACCTGCAGGCCTAGTTTCTGAGTCTGAGCCTGTAAAGACAACATATTCCTCCCTCATCCCCCCTCTCCCTTTTTACATAGACGGAGATCATCTTTTCGGACATTAATATCAATTATTCTATGCTAACGCGGTGTTCGTACTACGTAGACTTTTAGTTTTGACTGTCCCGATATAGGTTCCGTACAATAAGCCCCCTGAAATTAGTAAAAATTTTACAGAGTCTCCGCACTCCAATGGGGGGCCCGCCCAGACGAGGAAAAAAAGGTAGAGGACGGGAAGAACCAACCGTGCTTGCATCTTGATTGTCGATTCTCAGATGCATGGTCTGCTGTTGGATGGACGCAAATAGATCTGAGGCTATAATTACGCACCTCTGGGCCACCGGGGGTTTGCTAGCTGCATTGATTATCACTCAGGTCCGCAGCAAACGTAATTATTTTTAGTTCGGCCGAGTATTTCTCACCCACTGCCCAGGCAGTCAGATCCTGGTCTTAAATACACAAGTGTGCATGATCTACAGGTGCAGGCCTAGGAAAAACGTATTTTAGCTGAGGTAAGTTCTGCAAGTATACGCGACGCAGGCCGGCGAAATGGGTTTTTATGCAGCGGCATTGATGGCACCTTAACGACTCGTAAACGTCGCAGCCTGTATACAAGTATACTTAGTGACGAATCGATTCTAATCGCTTGCTTAATTACATTTGTCAATCGTGCAAAGCGATAACCAGAACGCGCTCGCTGGTACATCTTGCAGGTGTAGTCACGGTTCCCGTACGTTCGGCACCCTCGAAGATGTAGTTCATCTGTCGTGCGTGCCTTGGAGCCCTTCATCGCATTACAGACTGTGGGGAGCAGAGTGGCGGCACAAGAGCGTCGTTAGTAGCTGCGGCGGTGCATGTGCTGTCTTCTGCAATAATGGGAGAAGCACGAGAAAAAACGAGGTGAAAGCACCCTAAAAAAACTGTGAGACAGATCTCTGCATGCACTTTGGGTTATCTGGGACTGGATCGCACACTCGTGTATATTTTCAAGAGAATATATCCGGTACTCTTGCACAGTGGAAGCGTTTGTTTGCTTATTAATAGACCGCCATGTACCATGTATGCAGAGGAGTACCTTAGTAGCGTCCGACGACAAGGACTAATTTAAGACCCGAGTGATCTGCTGTCGGGAGAAGGAGTACCAGCCACCTCTCTCACGCTGCAGAAACACTCGTTGCACTAGGGCGAGCTGCCGTCTTATCCCTAGCCATGTAAGTAGATAGCGCCAAGAGGCTCGTTTTGGCCTAAACGGATCCGGATGAACTTCACTGACAGCGGGAAGAATTAGAAAACCCTAGCTACAAATTGCGTCGAGGACTTCCCAGCCAGGGACCTTGATTTTGAGCGGACGGTTAAGGTACACTGGTAAACTTTGTGTATTGTTTTTCGAATCGGATAGGGGTGACTGATATCTTAGTATATTGATACATCGTTGAATGATGCTACAGGCTGGACGTTGAGTCTAGGGAAGGCGTGCAGATGATGGTATGAGGTTGAACTCTGATAGGAGCACATGTTGAGATGCTATTGGACTGAATCTTGCTATTAGTTGCTGTAATCATATCTGTGGATAAAAGGGGAAAAGGGTTCAGTTCTTTTCCATCGGTTTTCCAGGACTGTACATACTTGCGGAAAAATGCCTCTGAATCGGAAGGCACGGTTTCGTCGCGTCGTGCGCCGCGTAACTTCCGACCTTTCCGCTCAAGGTCACGACGGTATTCGCGGTCTTCCTTCAGCCACTGCAGTGCTGTTGAGTGCAGTGTCGACCCCGAGCCCGAAACGGTCGAGTCCTGTGCGTGGTTAAAAGGCGTCCAAGGGACGGGCTCACCGACGAACTCGCCGAAGCGCATGTGTGCGACGTGCGTGGGGAAGTTATTGAGCCCGTCGAAGATGTGCGTGGCGTCTGCGGCGAGGAACAATGAGTTTGGTATACGCATATAGTCAGAGAGAACGCACATAGGACCGTCGCCCCGCGCGTCTCGCTCTCCTCTTTTAGAAAAGCGAGGAGTTCGTCGCGGACAAGTACGTCTAAATCGACGGTGACTTCGTCGAGGAGGAGCACATCCCATGGGGCCATAAGCCCCATAACGAGCTGCACACGGCGGCGCTCGCCGTCGCTGATCTGGTGCATGTGCCAGTCAAGGTCGACGTCGAGGATGTCAAGCAGACGATCTCGGCGCGCCTTGTGGCGGTACCCGCCGACGCTGTCGAGGAAATGGGAAACGACGATGTCGCCGCGCACGACGGGGTTCATGGCCCATTCTGTGCCGAGGAAGGTGACACGCTCGGGGGAGCCGCGAAAGACATCCCGGCCTTTGACAAGTACTTTGCTTCCAACGGGCGTAAGGCGCTTGCCCGCAAGAATCTGTAGAAGCGTCGACTTGCCCGCTGCAGTTCCGGGCGACCTGAAATTAGCACCGCTGCTGGGATGGGCAGAGATCCTGGAAAAACGCACCTCCATTTGCGCCGACGAGAATCGTGCGTGAGCCTGGCGGCAGAGATAAAGAAAGGTCGACGAGCGAAGGCTCAGCGTCTGGATGATGCGCGAAAGTTAAATGAGCAACATCTATAGGGGATGCGTCCGGGCTCATCGTTTCATGTAAGTTTAGAAGGACACCGATATTGATCGCTGCGCCGCTTTCACGAGAAAATTGTGTATTTTTATAAAGTGCGTTTGCGCTCTCGGAAGCTCTTCAGGGGAGTTGCCACAACAGGGGGGATGAAGAGCTCTGCCGCATGCAAGAGAGTACATCCAGCGGCACCCCGTAAGAGGAAATGGACATAAAAATATACTATACCCTTTCCCATCGCCGTTCATTTCCGTCACTTGGCCAGTGAGCTCTCGAACGAAGGCCTCGGCAACGCAGAGAGTCGCCTCTGATGCTGATTCCAGATTGACGAACAAGCTGATCAAGATCAGGGAGCCGACCCCAGAAACAGCAGGACGCCCGCGTGGCGGCCGATTCCGAGCTGTTGCGCTGGGAAAAGAGACCAGTCGAGACTCGTTCTTGTGCACCATCGAATCCCCTCTTCATCCCCCCTCTCATCGCTGTCCGGCGCGACGTCCTCCTCTCCCCTCCCCCTGCCGTCGTCGCTGGTCGTCAACGTTCGCCCAGCGGTCGCCCACCTTCACCCTCTCCAACTCTCTACACTCCTTGTATCATGCATCTCCACGATGACCTTCTCTTTGCCCGTGATTGTGTCCAGTGTCCTTCACAGGCTCCCGGCTGCGATTGTGGCATTGGTTTCCAGTGTATAACGACTGCCCGGTAAGCACTTGTTTTCTTTCGTAGAAACGGGACATGTTTTGATATATCTTTTTCCTTCAACAGGAGCTGTTCTGCTTGCCCAGCGACGAGCTGTGTTGCCGGGTCGGATGGAAACTCGAGCTCGGGAGGCAGCGGGGTCAGTGGTGGGGCTATTGCGGGCGGGGTCATCGGTGCCCTTATTTTTCTCTCTGCATCCGTCGCACTTCTTGTCTGGTACCGCCGTCGACAACGCGTAAACACAGATTCGACACCGCAGGTTGATGCCAAGCCCGATGTTCCCGCCCGTGCGGAGGCCGTTCTCAGCCGTCCGGACCCTGTCGAAAAACCACGCTCGCCCTCGCCTCAGGAACCTGAGTCGGTCAGGATGTATTCGGTCATGTCTGACTCGACAATCAACCTCGACCCGCAGGCAAAGCATTCTGGCCCGTCAAGCCGTCCGTCGGCGCGTGGGTCTATGCAGTCCAACCCTTTCACGGACACCCACTCAATCCAGACCACCTCGGCAAGCACGCAGTCGACGAACGTCATCCCTATTGCACTTGTCCCGCATGGTTCAGCCTCGTCCTCGCCACACAGCCTATCATCGGACAAGTTATCGAACGCGTCCTCGATACCTCCTGTTCGCCCTACGCACACCCCCGAACTTGGTTTGCGCTTTGACCCTCTCTCATCAAGCCTCAATCTCGAGCATGTCAACTTGTCCAAGGACTCGTTCCGCCCGCCGAATATGCCATACGCTAATTCGCAAGCTTCTGGCTTCACTGGCATTTCCTCCCGGGACTCCGTGATGACCTCGGGTAGCTTCGCGTCCGACATGCTTTATGAAGCACCACAGATTGTCACGAACGGAGGCGCAATGCGCCAAGTTTTGGGCGTCGCGAAGGCAGAAGTCATCTCTGTACCTGGATCGATTCCCAGCACGCCCATGTCATCTAACAGTTTGAAGCCGAGTATGTCCTCTCGCGCCGTCAGGCCGCCTGCGAGGTCGCCCCTTGCGCAGGCATCATTCAGGCCTACAGATTCGTCGATCGAGTTTGATATGACAGGACAAGACATAGAGTACCCGTCGCATGATCCATTCAACGACGAGCACACGCCCGGCATACACACGGGGAATTCAACGTCAACATTCGGTATACCGACGCCTGTTCCCCTACCGTCGACAGCGTCGCCTCACTACAATACTTATCTCGAACGCGAACAGCATGCTTCGTCATCAGCAAGGCCTGCGAGTACGTACACGCAGGCAGCTTCAATCATTGGTGCCGAAATTGGCGGTGCAACGGTCGTTCGGTTGGGAAGTGCTAGCAGTATGGGTATCTCGTCGATGAATCAAAAGCGTATGACGAGCGCGAAGCTTGTGAGCCCATCATCCGCCCCACTCCGCCTGGAGGACGACCGTGCGTTGCAAGAACAACAGGCGCAAGCCCTTGCTGTGGCCCGTGCGCGCGCTGCTGCATCTGGCCTTCCTCCCTCGAACCCACGTCGCGTGAGCGGAGTGAGTGTCGCGAGTGCCGGCGGAGATTCTCTTCTCGAGAACTTCACATTCGTTCCGCCTTCTCCGATTTCCAACCGCCCACCACGCTCGCCGCTCGGTCAACAGACGATGTTCTCAAGGCCCCAGCAGCTGAAGGATGAAAGACAATTAAGCACACCATCTCCCCGGCAGATGCAAGGCATGTCGACTTCGTCGTCAAGCTCAGCGCTGGAGGGGTACACATTCCATATCGACCAGGCTCCACCAATGCCTCCGGTGCCGGACTTCACGATGCAGTCGCAGGCGAGCGCGCAGGGCGCCTCGTCTGCGTCCAATACGAAATCCCCACCGAGCAGCATGGGTGGTAAGCACTCGACGCGACAACGCGCGAGTCTAGACACGTTGGCGCTGACGGCGGACTTGTCGGCCTTCCCGCTTAACTTCGACGAGGGCCGAGGCAGCTTCAGCGTTTCAAGGTGACAGGCTATTGGCCTGTCGCCATGTGCTGTTTTGTGCGTCTATCCTCCTCATCCTGTGATAAAATACCTTCGAGATGTGTGAAATTGATTGTCGTCAAGAATCCTTTGGCCTTGTGTTAGATTCCGAATTTGCTGCTTGCTTTCGTCTGTTTTGGGTCGTTTCGTGTCGCCAGATACCCTCATAGTCTGCTGTCCCTTCTGCCAACTTTCCCTGCCTTCCGGACTGTATATTCCATACCTCCTCTCCCTCACTTGAGGCCTTGAGACGATCATGGTCCTCGCGTTTTGTTAAAGTAGCCGAGCTCGCACGCCCTGTGCACTCCCACCCTCCCTTTGATGTTGTTTTCCCGCTGTCGCATTATCTTTACCACAGAAACAAGTAGTCGCCCATGCCTGCCATCTTCATTGGGTGTTTCGTTGTTAACTTCCCCCTCTCGGTTTTCCTTCCCTTTCCGCCATTTTCTCGCCCCCTTTCACTTTGGTTCAAATGATTGCGCTTCCAGTCGTGCGTCCTTGCTTACGAACGGTTTTCAGGGGTGCCACTGTTCGCGCACGAGGGTTTCTTTTTTGACTTCTAAATTTTACAGACTCAAAGACAAGTCACATGTACCTTTGCCTGCTTGCTCTACAATATCCCCACCCGTATTTATTCCCCTGCTTGAAAGTGTTTGCCCTCTTTTTCTTTCTTCCTCTTCTTTCGTCTTTACTTATTTGCTTGCCAATATTCTCCCGGGTTTACGTTGAAAGCACCGCGTCGCAGCCGGCGACTTTGTGCCCTCTTTTCACAGCTCTTAGTCCCTTTGTGTTTCTATGCTTTGTGATCGACGGGTTCGTGTCGCTGGTATCAAATGCATCTCATAAAAACGTTGCAAAACATTAATATGGTTACGTGTGGCTACTTGACTAGGGGTTGAGCTGAGACGACCTGGCCGGAGGTTCAGTCCACGGATGTCCGTAGTTTGCATGTCTGGAGAGGGCCTGCGCATTTCAACTTGGGATAACTGAGCACGGACTTCACCCCCGCAACTGTGCCGGCTCCCGAACTGAGGTCGCCTACTACTAAAAAGAAGCCGCACGGAAGCCCTAGAAGCAAGCTTCTCCCTATTTTGGAGGGGACCATCAAACAACCCAATTGGCTTTCGCACCTCTTGCCCGGGAGCACAAATGATGATCAGCGTCATTCGCTTGGCCAGATTCTGTTCCGATTCCGCATTGCATTGAACTGAGATGGTTGTGGATAACGAGCACGCGATTTTAGGCGGTTTGTTGCAGTAACCTAGCAACAAAAGAACCATTAATAAGAAGCGACTGCACAAATTGAGCGCTAGGCTGATGGATACGCTATTAATCATATTCAACTAAGTGTAAGTATACGCGGAATCCGGTATCGGGCTGTTCGCACTACACGGAGGTATTTAACTTGTGATGCATGATATGCGTCATGAGGTCCATAACATTATTCATGAATCAGTCATAAAAATCGCAGATGGTAAAATCCTCGCTGGAGCAGCCCGTTGTGTTCACCAGGCTCCCCGGATGGTCGAATGCCGCTGCGACCGTTCCAGATGCGCGCCCGAAAGGCATTTCGAGGGAAATCTAGATCCCATAAGAAGCTTGTACTGTACCATATGATCTAGAGTAGTCGATGGTACCGAATATCTGCATGGT
>JAKOPK010000401.1:0-24375 GCA_024195185.1 Coniferiporia weirii
GTGAGTAACGTGATCAAGGTTAGCTCTGCTCCACTATGGCGTGATATTGCGTGATCGTTACGTTATCTTGTTATATTTGTTTATTTATATTTAATACTTTCTGACGGTCGTTGCGTCTTCACACGTGAGAGTATATGATATACATACTCGGACCTTAATCTTAATGAACACCTTACAAACAATTAAAGCAGCATGATCCAAAGGCCACCATAGGTCGTGAGGATCTAGAGCCCGGAGTTACACTTGCGTTTAAATAGTATCGAACTTAATTTTCAGACCACCACGTTATAGGGGCAGCTATTCGTGCACTACTGCTGATTCTGCCATAACTCGATAGATATGTTTATCCTGACTTCCTGGTGTAAACTCATTGGCAACATATTATTACACGGACAGTAGTTCAAGCTCCCAAATAACCTGACATGGGTCCCGCGAGCTTATAAGCTATCGCCGCTACCCACTCGCATATTTACTTGTCTACAATGAGAACCTGACGGATGATAATACATCAAAACGAAGCAACGGGTCTAGTTCTCTGACTCTCATGTACATGTGAGTGGGTGGAGACTTTTGATTAACCGTAAAGCCTGTTATCGATGTCCTGAAAAGTAATATCAAAAGCACAAAAAGAAAGCAGCAGCGCGGAAGCAAAAAGTCAGTGATGAGAGTGGTGATTCGAACCCACGCCCCCGGAGGGACTAGATCCTTAGTCTAGCGCCTTGGACCGCTCGGCCATCTCACCTATGAAAATGATTTAAAACGCACATTTGAGTGTCGCGTCTGGAGTGAGTCGATCGGGAGGTCCATACGCAATACGCGTACGTAATCTCCCCCACCTGCAGAATCTGCCCGGGAATTGCGGGCCGACCTTCGACTACTTCAAGTCAAACAATTCAATTGCTTCTACTAAACAACCCCTTCACCGGTCGTTCGCCGTAAATTTCGCTACTTATCCTATGGTGACGTCTTAACGTCTGGAAGGACGATACTTGCTTCGACAGCGAGTACGATAACGGCCCGCGTGCGCCCGTTCGCGCTGATTTAGTGAAGCACATGGCTCGAGTCAACGGTTCGCGTCCATACGATAATGCCGCAGCAGCCTGGGAAATAATATAAAGGCATCTTGGCGGTCAGTTGCTCGAAATTTGTGCGTTGTGTAGCCCTCTGTTGAACGATGAGGCTCCTTCGTTCTGTTTGCGCGCTCGTCGCCTTTACTGGCGTCACGACAGCCGTCATCAGCACCCCCGAGCAAGTCGTACTCTCGCCCGCTGAAGCGGATCAAGGGTGCGCGTGCGCGTTCCGCCCTTCCCGAGTGTATGTGCTAAACTTATCCCAGAGAAGTCAAGACGTTGGAGTTGTCTTCCATCTCCTCGAGCGAGTTCACCACATTCTCCCACCCTGCGTTTCCGGGAAGAAGCGCACGGATCAAGAAATCTAACTTCTGTGATGGTGGTGTAAAGTCTGTCTTCTCTTTTTTGAGGGACTCGCCCCCGACTTTGTCGAGCAAACGTAACTCAACGGGTTCTTTCTAGTTCATATACGGGCTATATTGATTCGGGATCAAAACACTTTTTCTTCTACTTCTTCGAGAGTAGGGACGACCCGGACAATGATGACGTGCTGCTCTGGACAAACGGCGGTGCGTATTGCATTATCTGCTTTTCCCTCTCTCCGTGCTGATCGACTACTATCTTCTAGGACCTGGTGGTTCGTCGGCCATGGGCCTCTTTATGGAGTTAGGTTCGCGCTTTCCTTTCCTCACAAACACATCTGATGCTGACGCTTGTTTACAGGCCCTTGTAATATCGCATCTGCGAATAGCACGAAGTATAACCCATACTCGTGGAACACGAACGCCAATATTTTCTTCATTGACCAGCCCATTGGCGTTGGCTTCTCGTACGACGACTTCGGCAACATACCTGTGCGTAATGACGTCCTTGTATCTTCTTCGCATCAGTTTGAATAGCTTATATCGCACAGTCAACTTCTGAAGAAGCTGGGGTGGACATCGCCGTTTTCGCTGCTATCTTCTTTGAGACCTTCAGCAAGTTCAAGGGCCGCAACTTCCATCTGACTGGCGAATCGTACGCGGTACGAAAGCAGCGATATATACGTATCTATTCATTGCTTACTTTGCTCGCATCCTTTCGCTAGGGGAGATACTTGCCTGTTTATGCTGCGGCCATTTACGATCAAAACAAGGATCTTGTAGCAAAGGGACCGACTCCGGTCAACCTCAAGTCGATCATGATCGGTATGTTAGTATTCAGGGGGAGTTTTATGCGTATCCACTGAATTCTGTTCTTCTCTTTGCCTAGGAAACGGGGCGACGGACTTTTTCTAGTGAGTATACAAATGCGTAATCTCGAGGGGGGATATATCTCAGTCTTGTTTTCTACAGTCTCTTACGGTCCTATTATGACATTCAGTGCACTAGCGCTGCAATCCAGCCGATGCAACCGATCAGGTGATTTCCGGACAAACTCCTCCTGTTACTGTATCATCCTTCTTACAGCGTACAACCAGTACTTGTGTTCGCATGAAGCAAATCGTAGGCAAATTTTTGGCAGCTATTCCAGCTCTTATAATCTCTCTGTAGTTACCCCGCTGCGAAAAATGGTCCAAGGCGGCTTGTGTTGATCACTTCGACCTGATTGACTGTAGAGCGGCGTTCGACTTCTGCGCCATGGAGCTCATGATGCCGTGTGTGGCGGCAGGTAAGCGTAACGGAGTTTTGTCTCGGGACGTATTTTGAGGTACTTTATAGGCTACAACTATTTTGACGTGTCGATGAAATGCGACACCGACAATGACTGCTATCCAGAGCAAGAGTACGTCCTTCTTTGCATCTATGCTGCCGCCTATTGATCTTCTAACGCACATTAACTACACCTACAGCGACGCGGCCGCCTATCTCAACTCAGCGCCTGTGCGCTCGGAGCTCGGTATCGATCCCGCCTTCGGGAACTTTAGCGTGATCTCCTGGACGGTAAACCAGCGCTTCTGGGAAAGTGGCGACCCGATACACCAGACGCAGCTGTACGTCGCCGAGCTGCTAGCGCGCGGCGTGAAGGTGCTCATCTACGCGGGCACGTACGACTTCGTCGCGAACTGGGTCGGCAACGAGCGCTGGACTCTCGATATGGAGTGGGAGGGCCAGAAGGCGTTTGTGCAAGAGGAACTGCGCGATTGGTTTGTGGGTGATGCGCCTGCGGGGAAGACGAGAACGCACGGGAATTTCACGTTCGCGACGATTTATGGCGCTGGACATTTGGTTAGTCGTGTATATCTCCCCTATTCACGAGTTGACGAACGTTGTTGTGTATAGGCTCCTCATGATAAGCCCATCGAGTCCTTGGAAATGGTGAACCGATGGCTTGCAGAGGAGCCGCTTTGATTATATTTTCCGTGCCATGATTCACACTATCCAAAGACCAGCCACCGGCTTTTCGTAATTGCGTGTGAATGCATTAACTATTATTTTCCGAGTATCTGCTGAAGACTCTAGTACACACGTACACCTCGGGCTCCCTTCTTTCTCTTCCGCATCTCGGATAACACCTATTGTCGGTTGGGCCACGCTATCGCCTTTCCGACGCCATCACCTTCCCGACTCTTTGATTAAATTGGGGCTGAGATCCAAATAAAAAAAGTCAGTTCTCCTTCATTAAAACTTCGAATAAGGTCTAGCGCGCCTCGGCCTCGCGGTGGGTCGCACAAACGCAACACGTGGCATCTGACTTCTCACTTCTGAGAAGCATTTTTGGTCGCGGTTCAGGCAAAAGAAATCCCTCCTCTGTCATTGCATGACAAATTGATGACGCCAGCAAAGGTATAACACAAGAAGAAACCACATAGAATGCCATCTTTTATTTGCACTTCCTATGTCCAACCCGCCTATCTTGCCTCGGATTACCTCTCGCTCAGCTTTCTTCTGGCCGAACTATCCAAAGCTGGTCTGTTTCCGAAAAGCAGCGGGACTAATCTGTATAACCAGGTGATCCGCACTATAATCACCAGGACGACTGCCGAATTGTAGCACCCGTCGCCGCCGGCCTCGATAATCACCGTCCAGGGCACATTTTTGCGGCGTAGTCACGGCGGTCTTCGATCTTTACTCTATTTTTGTGAAGGTTCACCCAATGGTATGCAAACGGCGACACTGTAGGAACGACATCATCTGGACCCCAATATCTGCTTGATCGCTTTGGGCGCCCCTTATAAGGGGTGCTCGTCCCATTCGAGGACGCGGGAAGACGTAATTTAGTCGTACGGCCACGTGGGATTGTTTCCGCCCTTCTAGGCTACTAGACTTCAAACTTCTCTTTCCTCATACGACCAGCTAGCGCCAATACTGTCTCGGTATCGTGCTGCTCAGTAACACGCTTGATACTATGGTAATTAATAGGGATTTCTTTGACCCACGCACGAGGGGGGACTCGGAATCCCGACCTCGGGTGCGGGCGCAACCAATACTTCTCGAGCTTACTGGTGGCGTTTAAAAGGTCGTTTGGTGCAGCCCCACGCTGTGCAGAACATCAAAGCCCATCTCGGAACAATCGCGGCAAGCATCCATAGTCGTCCCGATTCTGCGACTTGTCTTGCTTCAGGGTGCCTTCCGTCGAGCATCAGGGGTCTGTCCCCGAAAAATTCACCTTGAAGTATGATCGCATCACGGTAGTTGTTTCCTAGTAAGTAACAGTTCAAGTCGAGGACAGGGCTTTGCCCAACCAAGCAAGCGTAGTCGAAAACAGGAAGTGACATTAGAAACCACAGATTACCGGTGAGCAGCATTAGTTCGTAACTTAATCAGCATCTAAAAATACATAACAATAACGACGGCTAGGTGCAATCCTCCATCCGAACCTCTCTCATATTGAAAGGAACGTTTTACATGTTTTTTCTTCTTCACGGGGCACAGATATACTCGCCTTCTCCCGGGTAGTGATTCAGATTGGCCTCCAAACCATTTTTTTTCGACCGTAGTGCCCACGCTACTTGGCGAATCTGATGGGACCGTTCCTGCCTGCACTATTTTGTTGGTACACCTAGGCTACATGGACTGCCTATGTTGCTAGAGTCGCGAAGGCCTGTTTCAGCAAACTAATTCTGTCGCTAGAATCGTGGCCCAACACCCAACGTACCTCGCCGCGTCGCAACCCTATCAGTCGACCTCCATGGCATCAGGAACGCCTTCGTCAGCGCCTATGTGGTTCTCTCCCCAGCAATATCCGCGCGGATAGCCTTCTTCAAAGGCCCGTATCCGCATCAGGGCTGTTTGGAGTGCCCTGTCCTTGTACATTAGCGCCACTTTGAGCGCACGGACCTCGCGGACGAGAGCCATCGCAACCTGGAAGATAATAGCAGTGCAAAAGAAGTGACGGTGATGCGCGCGCTCGGTCAGGAGCCTAAATTGAAGGAGACTCTACCCTGCCCGTCTACTCACTTCTGGAGGATCCCGCAGCACCTCCACGGCGTAATGACGTGCCCGTCTCTCGATCGTCGCCGCCTCGTCGTATGAACCCTCGTTTCGCGAGGGAACGTAACTCACCCGGGCGGCTTCCAGCCTAACGAAGATATACCCTTGAGATAAGTATGGGCAAGGGCAAAGTGGGACATGCCTCACCTCCATACGGCGTCGGCTACGACGCGGTATTGCGTCGTGCTGAGACGGATGAGGATGCCCTCCCCAACCTATACACAGGTTGCACGTACGGTCAAGCGATGCGGACAAACCGTGACTGCATTCTCTTAAAAGGCTCACGAGCTCAGCAACGGTTCTTCTGACTTCCCTCTTTTCAGACTCGTCGTCGCGTACGAAGAACCACCGCGAGTGCCTCACTGAAGTGAGCGCACAAGTGAGCCTGTAGCTAATGCTGTCTGTCAGGAGAAGAGGTCGCGACGTACCCTCATGAAGGATATGCGTAAATGTGTAAGTTCGGTCGAGGACCCAAGCCCCGTGAATCATGCAGTACAGTAAAACTGCCCGGCAGCAAGGGGGTTGTCACGGCACACGCACGTGGGTGGAACGAGGAAGACTCACACTCGACATGAGTGAGCAGCATTGTGTTTCACAAAAGGCGAGGCGGGGTGTAAGGTAAGGATGGGGAGAAGGGCAGGATATGAGGGGGGCAAAGGGGATGCTACGTGATGCTGAACAAGAAAAGGGGCGGGGGTGCGGCTGAACAAGAAAAGGGAAGCGGGGCGGCGCACATTTCTAAGTTCTCTTCTCTCGCATTAATTTCCAGAAGTATCCGTTCGCGATCCATCAAAAGGCCAGCCCTTTGTGTGGGAAGCTGTTTCGGAGAATTTTTGTGTGTTCAGTATCTTCTTGACTATGTGACTCCAGACGAGGGTCTCTCCGCCGTCGGGTCGGGCTAAATTTCACCTCCGACATCGCGTTTCTTGTTCAGGAAGACAGAGCTTCAGGCGATACAAATTTTTATCAATCATGCGGCGGACCAGCACCAGTAAACGATAGGAGCGAATTTATTGTAGTATTGTGGCACATGAATTAATGGATTCTTATACATACCACTTCCTCGGTACATGAATGCTGTAGCGATACATACGGACATAGGCGGATATCAATGGTCTAAACGATGAGAGAAGCATGCAGTGAAATGGACGCATAGAGGAACGAAAAAAAAAAAGGAGCATTGAAGAGATGGACGCCTGCACGAACCATTAATCCAGCCTGAACCAACCCGGTATCGCGCGCCAGAGTCGCTCGCGCTCCCTCTTTGCCCAAACCTCGAATGCGCGCGCACATGCACGGCACGTCCCCCCCTCGCCGTCCTCCTCTAGCGCGCCGCCCGCGCGACTCGGGCCCGCGCCTATACCGCCACTTGCCGCCTCGCCGCCCTTGAGTAGCGCAAGCTCCTCAGCGACATACAGAGGATCCGCGGCACCGCGCTCTCGGTCGAACAGGTAGTGCTGCGTCGCGAGATCCACGAGCTCGCACACATCACGCCAGCACGCCGTCGGCGCGGCACAGCGGCCGCCCGACTCCGCGCGTCTGTGCCCGCGTGTACGGGCGGCGAACCCACGTGAGCCGCCGGCCTGTGCATGTGTACCGGCGTGGTGTGGCTCGCGCGAGTACACGTGCGCGGGATTCGAGCGCGCTTCTGTTGCGAGCGAGCGGATGAGCGCAGTGACGGCGCAGTGCGCACCCTCGCGCCCGAGCACGAGCTTCTGCGTGTCTGCGAGCGAGAGCGCGTGTAGCTCGCGCGTGTCTGGCGAGAGCGAGAGCGAGGGTTCCGAGGTGTTCTGGCTGTGCTCGAATATCTCGGAGAGGGCGTACCGCGAGAGGTCGTAAAATGCGGAGGGGAGCAGGCTGGGCGCGTTGACTTCTCTGGCGAGGGTGATGACCTCCTATTGACGAGCTGAGACGATGTACGCGTGACGTATAGAGGGGGTGCTTACCACGGGATTGGGGTAATATCTGGGTTCTTCATTGCAGCCACAGTAATTACCCAGCACCTCTTCTCGTGCATCCCATTCTCTCAGCGTTGAGGGCCAAGCTATGCTCAGGTGGTCGAGTGCCCTTGTTCGCAACGAGTCTATCATATATTTGTTTGCGAGGCGTAGGACACCCGACACGACCCGAAAGTCGTCTCTATCGTTGTTGCCAAACTTCCTGTCATATGCGCGTCCAACGCGTGTTAGCGGACACAGGTATTCCCTGATGCGGAGAAAAGGAGGAAGGGTACATACGGGCCGTCGTACAAGGCATACAGGAGGCTTTCCACGTCGTCTGGGGAGTCATGGAGATACACGACCGGACAGTCATCCAGCATGGTCTCATCATCCCCAAAACGCTCTTCGTGTCTCGACGTCGACGGCGATCCAGGCGTCGCCACGCTCGACGCAGATTGGGGCAGCAAGAACATATCACGAAATATGACCGAGTGCCGCGACAGAAACGTCTTGTGAACGCGAAACATCATGGTACGCGTGACGAGCACGACAGAGCCATCAGAGAACCAGAACTCAGGATGTCGGCGCGGTTTCGAGTCCAAGACTGAGCCGCGCCTGCTGCGCATCTCCGGAGAGACGGCGTGCTTGTAATCTACATCGTTGGCACTCGAGTGGAGGGCGGCCGACGGCGTCGAGGGGGTATCAGGCATCGTGGTGGACAGTGAGCAGGTGTTACCAAAACGGGAAAGTAACAGCTCGCGCACCTGCCAGATGCTTTAGTCGAGACCGAGGCGCACGGTGCCGCCGACCTCTCCCGACCCCGACCAAACCTCCCGAAAATTTCAATTAATATTCGCCAGATATTCGCCAAGCCTTCGATGATACGCGATATTGGTCGAATTCGAACTTGTATGAAGCCGATTCGCTGAATGTCCTCGATCAGCAAATCTGGACTCAAGTTATTCTGAGTCGTACTAATACACTTCGGTCGCCCAGGCTACAACAATGGTCTATCAGCTCTCCGTGTTCCGTCATGAGACTTGTACATATCCGCACTTCCTACGACCTTTCTTGCAGTTTGTTCGATTCATGCATTCCAGCTGACGAACCATCAAAGGCTTAAGGCCGCTCTCACGGCGCGCCCAGCGTCTAGCACCAATTGTCTCTTCTCCTCATAGTTCAAAGCATCGCGCCCAACGTCCCCACTCCATACACTGCGAATCCCGCTCCAGATCTTTGTATTCGTACATCCGGGAGGTCGTCTGCCTAACGAAGAAGACAATTAGCATCCGCCGGACGGAAGTATATAGACTGAGCCTCCCGCTTTCAGGCTACTATGCCAGGCTGCCCGCCCTTCGTCCTCCGCCACCCCTACATTTCGTCCCTCAAATAGCATCGCGCTGGTCGCTTTGCCTTTTGTCTCTTTCCCCATATTCCACTACCAAGACTGGAGCTATAATCCACTTCGACCTTTACTCTAATCCAGCCTTACTTTCACCATGCCGATGTCCAACATAGAAGGTCCGTCTGTTTGATCAAAGGAGCTTGCCAAATCGACATCGCTCTAACTCGCATCCAGCTGTTTCGTACATCGTCGTCCATCTGCACAAAGACAGATTCACAGATGTCTTCACTTCTGATGAGATGATCCAAGCAGGTGATTAAGCTGTCTCTACGGGCATGCGAGCAATACCAGAATAACTATTTATATTTCTTGTTTTGCAGCGAAGAGACTGAAGACTGACATTGCCCAGCCGGTTGGAATCCGCTCTGAACTGTTCGTGAAGAGGTCGCTCGTAAAGATGGTGAGTAACGCAAAACCCGCTAAACAAATCGGCAAACATTTTATTCACAGGAACTTTCCTTCTCTTTCTTTTAGGAACAGAACGAGCTCATTGAATTCATCGACGGCGATCGGGATAGATTCCGTCTAACGGATAGCGGCAAAGAAAGGTTTGAGGCACACACTCGAATGGTCCCAACTCTAATCGCGCTGATGTTCTATTAATTGAAAACAGAATTAAAGAAGTCAGGGAAGAGTACCCGTTTCCCCCAGCGGATGAGGTTGACACCGCCGGACCGGGCGTCCAGCGGACACCCAAGAGGGCGACCGCTGCTCGGAAGAGCATCAGCGCGAGCCCGCGGGAAGTGATGAAAAGGGCCCGCTGCTACCGCCGTAAGCTTACTATGAGTCCGGATGAGGTACGTCGTGTGAGCTGTGCGAACAGGGTGCGCAAGATGCTCATAGAACATTGCGCGTTTTTTACGCAGATTATCGAGGCGCGCAACGCAGTAATCGCCAAGCTCGAGCAGAAGCTCCTCGCTGCAGGGGCTATCCCAAATCCGGACAACGGAGATGGGATGGAGGTCGATGGAGACACCTCAGCTGCCGACACTACGATGGTATCACAGTCTCCATTCAGTCCCCAGGTGAATCCAGACTCGGACATGCCAGACCTCGAACAGTAAGCTCTATGAATGTGTACTAAGCTCAATCCGACTTAAAATATGTACAAACTACAGTGACCTATCTTCTTCCGACGCAGACGATACATCCTCCGTCATACAGCCCGACTCAGACTGGGAGCACGACAACGACAACGGCAACGATGACACCGCTGTTCAGGTCGCGCCCAACTGGCTTTCCACGTCGACACCCCCGCGTCGGTCGGCTAGCTTCGATCCCGACAGGACGCTCGTTAACTCTTCTAAAGGCAAGGGCAAGCAACGCGCCCTTGTCCACGCCGCCGCCGCCGCCGCTACCGCCAATGCGGGCGACGCGAAGCAGGTGTTCGGGCTCATTCAGGACGTCGAGGAGCTCGAGGAGCGTCTCAAGAAGAAAGAGAACGAGCTCGATGCGGCACGTAAAGAGAAAGGCGCAGCGCGCGGGGATTACGAGACGCTGCAGAAGACGTTTGACACGTCGACGCGACGCTGGGCCTCGTCCCTCTTCAGAACATGGGCGATGCTCGTGCTCTCGCGGGAGAGCGCCAGAGCACAGAACGAGCAGCACGCTACGACCATTGACACGCTCGAGCGCGAGGTGGCTGCTCTGAGCGCGGAACTCGCCAAGTGCAGGGCGCAGATGGAGCAGCTCACGACGATGTACGAGGGACTCGCGACGGAGAACGGCAAGCTCGTGACGCAGAACGTGCATCTCACAACGGGTTATCAACAACTCACGATCCAGAACACAGAGCTCACGACGACGAACGGCCAACTCACGACTACAAACGAGCAACTCACAGCAGCGAATGGCCAACTCAAGGACAAGATAGAGAAAGATGCGACCGTGGTTAGCAGTCTCTTTGCGGGGATGACGAATATGATGCAGGGTGCGGCGAGCAAGCTGAATGTTTCCTAAGGGGATTACCCTGAGGCCATGCCATGTACTTTGGATTGATAGCATAAGCAGATGGATTACATACGTCGATTCACACCGACCTTTAGGTTTGAGATCTGGAGGAGGCTAAAAGCCTAACGAAAGATCGGCTCCAGACTGAGCCTAACGTCCTAGAACAGTAGAAAGGGATTCCCCACTAATCAAAGAGTTCAGACCAGGCTATAAAACCACCTTTTACAGCACGCCCGGCCTTAAGGTCCTTGTGCAAGAATGGCAATCTAGTATGGGGGTTTGGGTTTACTGCCGTTCATTTGCGGTGCGCCGTCACCCGTGCGCCTATGTTCCACGTCGCGCCAAGACCCGGCTAAGTCGAGCCGAGTCTAGCCGAACCTCCCACTGGTGATCACTCACGCTCCCACCGCAGCATGCCGACCGACAGGCGCACGCAGCAGTGCCGAACACGTAGGTGAGATGGCCGAGCGGTCCAAGGCGCTAGACTAAGGATCTAGTCCCTCCGGGGGCGTGGGTTCGAATCCCACTCTCATCACTAAATTTTTGCTTCCGGTTCTTCGACTGCGCACGCGGTGTGTTCTTCGCGCTTTCTTCTTGGTACAGTATTGTGTTTTTTTTACGTTAGTCTGTGATGACGTTACCTACGGTGGGGGCAATTTAAATTTCGAATGCTATTTGGAAACACGGACTTCGAAGAGGATTTACGTAGCCATTACTACATAGCACTGGCACTTTGGCACGAACGAGTCACGACCCCGACCACTCGGAGTTGTTCGCTCGGCCGCTATTACTTACGAGTTGTGGCTGGCGCGTAAAAGAGGATGGAAGGGAAGGGAGCTGGAAGCACACAGCCGCCAGCGTGGGGGATAAAAATAATAGATCGGAAATTAAAGTACAGCCCGAGTAATTAACGCACAACCTCTCTTCGTTCGGACGGTGAGTATCGCTTTTTTTTTACCGGCGGGGGTGGGCCGTAGTGCATGGTGTGCTGTGGTTCCCGGGCCGGTATGAGCTTGCAGAAGAGGAGAAAGAAGGAGTTTTTCTACTTCAAATCGTACGCCCATCGTCATTTATATTATGCTGTTTCCTTAGCGTCGCTGTACTAGCAGTAAGCGCGAATTTAAAAAAAGGGTACAGTACGCAGAGAACATACGTACGACCCCGGGGGCACGGGATAAGATACAGTATGTATCAGTCAACGCCAATATCGATGTCTAATATTAACACCAAAAATATCTACTAGGCACCGCCTTTCATTTCCGTCATTCGAGGCCTCCCGGGACCCGACTGCGACTCCGGGAGCCCTGAGCATTCATCTCCGAAACTCCTGATATACTGTACATCTATGTATGTACAGTATGTATGAGCGTCTGGGTGTCCGAGTATCCGGGCGTACTGTAGTATGTATGTACATACACATTTTTGTGGAAGGAGTGCTGTGGACGCTATCTCCCACTTCTTTCTCTGCATCCGCATCTGCATCTGCATCTGCATCTGCATCTGCTCCTGTGGCCCGGACTAGAAGAGCGGGTGAACGCGTGTCTAAGTTCTCGCCAGTACCAGCGCCCGCTTGTCTGAACCCGTTTCAGAGCATTGATCTGAATTATACTGTGGCTATAGCCGATGGGGACGGAAGTAAAGTAAAGTAAAGTAATTAAAGTAAAGTAAAGCGCTGCAGGGCAGAGACAGGGCACAGCGAGACGGCGCTAAAGAGAAGGGGGGAGGGGGACAAAAAGGAAGATCCGGGAGATGAACTTGTGATTTTGATTTCTCGCGATTTATTTCGGGTTTGGGTGTTTGATTGTGGCTGACACTGACGCTGGTACTACTGACACTGGTATGCGAGGGTCTCAAGGGCCGCGGCCGGTCCGGGGCTGGTGGTTTCGGCTTCGGCTTCGGATTTGGATTAGGATTCGGGATCGCGGTTTGGATTGGGAGGGGGTTGCGTTCCGGTTTGTACAGTACACGTACACATATGAAATTTATAAAAAGGAGAATTTTGGAACGCGGTGGGTGATAACACGTTCTGGGAGCTGTACTGTGTTATATTTGCGTTGAAATATGTATCATGGAAAACGCGGCAGCAGGGGGTAAAGGGAGGCGGGTCCCTTAGGGTCGGGTTAAAGCAGCTTTTCGAGAGCTTGTTGCGTTGCGAGCTTCGGGTTTCGACGTTTGAGTTTTTGGGGGCTGAAGACGAGAACGAGGACAAAAAGACAGGCGTCTCAGGCTAATCCCCACTTCTCCTACTAACCGCTAATTTCTAGCTGGTACTTGCTTGATTAAGTGCTTGAAGCTCGGAACTTGGAACTTCTCGGGGCATCAGGGTCCAGGATTCAGGATTCGGGATTCAGGATTCAGCGGAGATAGAGTGTGTATGCACCGTCGACACTACACAAGTGTGCGGCCTGGGGCGTTTGGCTGAACCACTGATCGAGCGCCGGAGCCACCGGCATCGGTATCGGTATTAATTGTGCTGGTACGTACTAGTAGGAGATGATACCGTAAGCGGATTAACGTTGGAAACCAGGATACGGAGTCTGGAGTCTGGAACACATGGACCACATGGACATGCCGTCACAGAAATTTGAAAATACAGTACTTGACATACTGTACTGTAATACATACTGTATCAATGTTCTCTGTCAAAGCCTAAGGGACGTTTATTGTTAGCATTTTACGCTTTCAGAACTCCTAGTCACGGGTGTACGTGCATACATTATATTGTAGTGCGTGGCAAGTCTGCGGCACGCCGGCGTACGGCGTACGGCAGCCAGACGATCCACCAAGATCAAGATCAAGTCAATCGGACGTCCAAAGACAAGCGCGAGAACGTACTTCCTAAAGTGCTCCCCGCCTTCACACACTAATAAAGACGCTAACCGGAAAAGGTGAAATGCAAATCGGGGGGCTTCCCCGCGACGGAAGCATTTAATATTTTGCGATGCGGGGAAGCAACGCGTACGCTCGGGAGTTTCGGAAAAGGAATTGATCAATCAATATGATATATATTAATCTCACGAGCCGAGCCGTGGCTCGAGCCGGGTGCTTTAGTACCAATTGCGTCGTTGGGTGCACGTTTTATTACGTACTTGACAGCGTCCTTCCGAGCAGTTACTGGTCCACTTCAACCGATATTGCGCTGGTGAATCTACGGCGAGAGGTACTTCCCGGACTCGGGGGTAAGGTCAATCACTTTATTCGTGCTAAACGTCACTTCGGTCTTGACGGCGCGCGGCGTGCGGACAGAATATTCTATTTCCAGGCTCGGGCGGCAGGCTCGTCTCTGTAACTCGCTATATCGTATGGCGCGAATCCGAACAGGCGCTTGTTGAGCTAGTACAAGAACCCCTCCTCTGTTCTGAGAGTTCTTCTGAACCTTTTCCTTTAGGTCCTCCCTCCCCCCACCCACGCACCCACCACGCGCCCTCCCACTATCATGAGTACCATACGCAAGTTCACCATGCGCCGCTCCTCCACCCTCCTCGTCAGTCGCTTTTGCTGTATTCCTCGTGTCGAGTCTTGCTGACCGCTCCGCAGGGCAAGAACGGCGAGTCCTCCAATGGATACTCGAACGGCGGTAGCGTGCCGTCTAGCCCCACGGCGGAAGAGGCTAGCTCGTCTGCCTTCAAGATGTTGAAGGACGTCAAGGAACTCGTACGTCCCGCAATCGCTCGCTCGCTCGTTCACGCTATCGCTGACACTGCTCTTCTCCCTAGGTGAAGAAGGACCTTCCCATCGCCCTTGACCCGCAAACTGTCTCCGGTTTGCTCGACGCCATCCGCCACTCTAACGGCATCGACGACCGCAAGATGCTGGTATGTGCCCGTGCCGTTTCTCCGATTCAGATCCCGCGTTATCGGCATCTGACACTGGGCAATTTCTTTCCAAACAAGCTCGAACACGTCCTCATGTTGATGGCGAACACACCCGCCGATACGCAGTTGGCTACGAAGCTGCAGGACGCCATCGTTGGTTTCCGTAAGTTATAACTCTCGTCCCGTTAATATTACCGGATATGGTAATCTGATCTCTTCCGTCTAAATTGCCGGTGCCACCGCGGAACACTAGTGTACAACGACCTGACGCACCCGCCCGCGACGTACGTGTCCAACAAGTATGCCTGGCGCACGGCGGATGGCTCGCACAACAACGTCAGCGTGCCCGACATGGGCAAGTCCGGCACGCCGTACGCCCGCTCGGTCCAGCAGGTCCACCCGCTCCCGCGTCACATGCTCCCCGATCCTGGACTTGTCTTTGACACGCTTCTGAGGCGCGAGAAGGTGCGGATGAATTCGCGAACCAAGCTTCCCTTCTCTTCGCTTCCTGCTTCCATTCATGACCCGATTCGTCGTAGTTCGTCAAACACCCCGCGGGATTGTCCTCGCTCATGTTCTCGTTCGCCGCGTTGGTCATCCACACGTGCTTCCGCACTTCGCATACAGATTGGAACATCAACGAGACGACTTCGTATGTCGACCTTACTCCGCTCTACGGCTTCGACCAGAAGACCCAGGACACCGTCCGCGTACGCGATGGCCGCGGTCTGCTTCACCCTGACTCGTTCGCGGAGGACAGGCTGCTCCTGCTCCCGCCCGCGGTCTGTGTGTTGCTCGTCCTCTTCAGCAGGAACCACAATGTACGTTCCCCCTTTCGCCCTATATGCACGGCTCACCGCCTCCGCAGTACATCGCGCGCAAGCTGCTCGACATCAACGAGCGCGGCACATGGGTCGACCCGGACAAGATCCCCAGTAATGACCCCCAACGCATGTCCAAGCTCATGAAGCAAGAAGAAGAGATCTTCCAGACTGCACGACTCATCAACTGCGGCTGGTTCGCGAACGTCGTCTTCTCCGACTACTTCTCCGCGATCCTGGGCTTCGTGCGTATGGGCATCAGCTGGAGCCTTGATCCGTTCGGCGAGATTCGCAAGAGCGATCATACCTTCGTCGAGCGCGGCCAGGGTAACGCCGTCAGTGTTGAATTTAATTGCTTGTACCGCTGGCACGCCACTACGAGCGTCGAGGACGAGAAGTGGATCGAGAAGATGTTCTCGGGCTTCTTTGGCGATAAGGACCCTGAGCAGCTTACGCCACGTGACTTTGCGGCGGCCGCTACCAGGGCGGAGGCGATGGAGCCGGATTGCGGGCATTGGACGTTTGGCGGGTGCGTTCTCTTCCCATAGGAGAACAATTCTGTTGGCTGATTTATGTGGTTTGTAGTCTTAAGCGCCAGGCCAACGGCTCTTTCGCGGATGCGGATCTTGCGCGTGTGTTGCAGGACTCGACGTCGCATCCTGCGGCGACGTTTGGTGCGCGTGGCACGCCGCCTGTGATGCGTCTTAACGAGATTATGGGGATTGAGCAGAGTAGGCGCTGGGGCGTGTGCTCGCTCAACGATTTCAGAAAGGTGTGTGGGCTTTCCTTGTTCTTCGTTTTTTGTTTATTGATATATTGCCGCTTTTCCAGTTCTTGGGTCTTAAGAGTATGTGACTTCTGCTTTGTCGCATTGTCGGGCAGATATGGATGCGGATGCTGATACTGATTGCTGTGTAAAGCCTATTCAAGTTTCTTGGAATGGAACTCGAATCCGGAGATTGCGGAGGCGGCGTCGAAGCTGTACTATGGTGATATCGACAACCTCGAACTATACGGTACGCAAGGATTCTTCGGTTTCCCCGCTCGAGAACCGAAGAGCGTGCAGATCTAATCCTAATCCTTCCTTTTTTTGCAGTCGGCTTACAGGCTGAAGAGATAAAGCCTTTAATAGACGGTGCGGGTCTCTGCCCGGGGTACACCATCTCGCGCGCCATCCTCGCCGATGCGATCTCGCTCACGCGTGGAGATCGGTTCTTCACGACGGACATGACGCCGCACAACTACACGTCATGGGGGCTACGGGACTGCGCGCGCGACACGTCGAACCCCGGGTTCGGATCGATGCTTGGTCGGCTGTTCCTGCGCACGCTGCCGCAGCACTACACGAGTGATTCGGCGTATACGTGGTTCCCGCTTATGACGCCTGAGGCGATGGAGGGGTATACGGCGAAGATGGGTGTAAGGGAGAGGTATGATTTTGGGAGGCCGGTGGGGGCGCCGCAGACGCATGTTGTGGTTGAGTACCCGCTTGTGGCGGGTATGTTGAAGGATGTGAAGTCGTTCAGACCGCCGTATGCGGATCGGGTGGGCGCGGTTGTGAAAGGACAGGGGTCAGTGGTCCTCGTCATCACGCGCTTAGATTGACGTTGACGTTGACATCGACTATTGGTTGACCCCGTCTACAGGTTCTTCATCGCATACGACCAGACGGACGAAGGGCTAGCAGACCAAAAGGCAGTACTGGACATCCTAATCGGGCAGGAGGGCTCGCTCGCGCGCGTCGTGCGCCGTGTGCAGAGTGCGGCTGAGCACGTTTTCGCGCGCGATTCGTATTTCCTTGCGGGGAGGAAGACGAAGAATGTGGATATGTCGGCAGTGTTGAAGATGGTGCCGATACATTGGGTTGCGTCTGAGATCGCGGGTATCACGCTCAAGTCGGCTGAACATCCTGATGCGGAGTGGACTGATCTGGAGCTGTTCTCGATGCTTGGCGATATCTACGAGTTGAGTGTGGTCTGAGGACTAATTTGTTTTGCTGGATTTTGCTGACCCTCGAGGATGGACAGGTTTATATTCCTCGAGTCGGACCCTGCGAAGCAGCTGAACACGGAGGATCGTGCGCGGAAGAGCGCAGAGGACATTCTGCGCGTGATCAAGGCGAACTTGCGCGCTGTTGGCGGTGGGAGGGTGAGTGTGCTATGGCGCTTTTATTTCTCTTTTTCGGCTCGCGATGCTGAACTTTTTTTTTTCGCGCTTGTGCCGTAGTTCTCCGTTGTGGGCTTCCTTAGCTCGATGTTTGCGGGCCCGAAGAAGGTCGGGCATGAGTTTTTGGAGAAGTTGGTGGCGACGGGGAAGCCGATCGACGAGTTGGCGAATAGTATTTTGTCGGTTGCGGTCGTTGCTACTGTTGAGCTGTCGCAAGGTCTGTTTTCGTTTTTACTCTCCTAAGTGCCCTGTTTTGGTTTTTTTTTTTGCTGAAGTGGCTTGCTTGTGTACAGCTATGATCAATATGGTGAACATGTACCTCGACGCGCCGCAGCGCGCGCAGATTGAGAATGCGAAGGACGAGACGGTGCTTGCGGGCTATGCGCGCGAGGCAATGCGTGCGTACCGGTTAACGTGTATCGTTCATCGAACCTGGCTAACTTCTTTTTTTTTTTGCTCTGTGGTTAGGGATCGACCCGCCTTTCGCTGGGGTATACAGTGCGTCATTTTTTTAAATTCCTTTCTGAGCTGCTCTGCCTGCGCGTTGCTGACGTTTTTGGTTTTGTTCTCGTCTGGGTTTTTAAGGGGAGGCGCGTGTAGACAAGGACGTTGGGGCGCTCGCTGTGAAGACGAACGAACGGCTGTTCTTGAGTATCGCCAAGGCGAACCTTAGCGTGAGTGCCAGTTGTATGCTGCGTTTGTTATGAGTTGGCGTTCTGACGGCGCATTACGTCTGCGGGCGCATGGGATGGATAGTCGAAGATGTTCCCGAACCCGAGCGAGGTGGACGTCACAAGGCCGGCAGAGCTGTATATCGCGGGTGACGGGATTAGCAGATCGTTTGGGAACGAGTTCGTTCATGCTGTGCGTATCGCGTTTTCCTACCTACCCCATCTTTTTTTTCCCCCGGTGTTAGCGAGTCCGCCGATGGCTGATACGTTTCTGTGTTTCGGTGCTGAAGGTGATGGGCGCTGTGCTGAAGACGGTGTTTGCGCTGCCGGGCTTGCGTCGCTCGCCCGGGATGTCGGGGACGCTTAAGCGGTGAGTGCACACTTTTCATGTTCGCTCGTTTGTTTGTGTTTTTCGTCTCTCCGTTTTTACTGATTTATCCGACGCTCGCAGGTTCCCGTATAATATGAACGGGACGGAGTACTACCAGTACCTCGATAGGAACATGGACCCGACGCCGTGGGCGACGTCGCTCATCCTGCAGGTGCGTTTTTTTGTTTTGCTTACGTCTCGTGTGATATGTGCTGATGTGAAGCTCGTGGGGGATAGTATGATGCCGAGTCGGCTTGATGCACGTTCTAAATGACGGGAGGGGAGAGGGGGCGATGGTAATCTGTACGAAAAATCTGTTTTTGATTTCTTTTTTGGTATCCTTTATTTACATACATAGTACATACTACTTACTTAGCACTGTCTTGTTTGTTTTTTTCGTTTTTTTCGCGTCGTTTTACTTGTTTTACCTCCTTTTTTTTGGCCTTCCCAAGGGCGAGGACAGGGACGGAGCTGGCGGTTTCTGTATTTTATGATAATTAACGAAGAATCGATTGTTTCGATATATCCGCCGCCGTGTGGCTCGGAATCCTCGTGAGTCGCGGGTCGTGCGAGCCAGGAGTTTGTAATATTGGGCACTTGCGATATGGCGATATTGCAATTGAGAAAATTGATGATACGTCCACCGTCCCCCCGGGCCCAAATGTAATACTGCGGATTCAACGTGGTAAGAGCGCTAGCCTGAGGGTGGAGACGCCGATGAGGACCCGTACTTACTTAATTGGTCATAGCTCGGAGCTCGGAGCCCGGAGCCGGGGCCTGGACTTTTATTTTGACTTTTTGACTTTTGCGCATAAGCTTAAGTACGAACGGGACTCGGGCACTGGGTCACTGAGACGTCTGGCTAGAAAGTGCTGTAGCCCAACGAATTCGTTCATTTTTTATGTAGCTCACAACTATGTATGTATGTAGGCCAATCCCCCCGCGCGCGCCTTTCATTTTGGCTTTTTCTTTACTGTTCACTGATCCTCTGAGATTGTGATGACTCGTGATGATTGTTTTTGACTTGCAATGAAACCTAGTAGGATTGAACTGCAACTGCCCTTGTGTCCTACTTACGCGCACGATTACGGGTATCCGTACAAACATGGAGAATCATACGAGCAACAAGTCGAGAGGGGATTTGGAGTCGGGCACGAAGATGGCGCGAAAAACGTCACGAAGTTATGCATTGATATGTATAGTTAAAATGACAGAGTACAAATGTAATAAAGGGGTAGCTACGGTAATACCGTGACTCGGCGATACAAAAGGGAGACGTGCCCTGGTCGACCTATTTACTTTCTACCTAAAGGAATCGTGAATAACATGAATAGATATTGTCCCAAGCCAAAAATGAAAAAATATGAAAACCATCAGACATCAGACAGTTGTACACGTCGGGTCCCCCCATATTCGACACTACCAGAGCCATTCCGCGACATCAACGCTATATCCACACGCGAATCGAATTTATCTGACCCTGCTGATTTTTTGCCGGCGGCGGCGGGGATGTGAGAAAGAAGGTTTCCGGGGTGGAGGATGGCGAGGGTGTATACTGAGATACATATCATTGCGCCGTCGAAGACGTCTGTTTATAACGGCGTTAGCTCTTTCTTTGCGGCCGTAAGCTAGATTAGACGTAGACCCACTGAAGTACACCTGGGTCCGGATGACATCCCCTGTCCATCCGTTTGATAGCTCTATCGTACGATATATAGAACTACAGCCCGTGCATATTAGTAAAACCGCACACACGGCATTGAACAGATGAAACCCGTACCGAATGAAGATGCACACGGTGCTTATGATTAATCCCAGTATCATGCGCTTAATTTTGTGATCCAGTACTCCTCTGCCGTTGTCGACGGAGGTGTGACGAACTGGCCTATCCTTGTTATAGCGAAACAGGAACTCGGTGGCGAGAGAGGCGTATATGATGATCGCGACTATTTTGAAATGGTGTTTAAGAATGCACTCGGGAATTTGGTAATCGGGGACGGACGTACCTAGCTGGATGACTATACCGGCCAGCATGATATGGGCTCCCCTAAAGTGAGGAAAAAGGGTTAGCGGAGTGCCCTCCAGCTTAGGTTGCGTGTTCCTTACGTCTCTGGGTCCCCTCCGTCGCTAGGCGAGGCAGCTTCCGATGCGGAAGCGCCCCCAACCGCCTGCACTACCAGAGCGACAACGTCCTGATAAGTTATAAATTCGTTAGGGTAGGAAAGCGGTAAAATGTTTATATGTTGAGGTACGTACGGATGTACAAAAGACAATCGTATCTATGAAGCACGATCGGGTAAACATATGAGCAAGGTGTTTCGGGAGAGTGCTTATCGAGATGTGTACTCACACCATCGCGGGCCAAGGCGACTGTACCGACTCCCGAGTTGGCCGATGATTGTACCCAATATAACGAAGTTAGCTGCCAATATCGGAGTCGGGGAGATAATCGTGGACGAGATCCTGAAGGTTCTCGTATTCAGCCGTGGATATTGCATAAAACGGAAAACACCTTACTGCATCAGGTATGGGTTGAAAGCATTGCCGAGGAACGTCTTGCTTGACCAGAGTCGACCGGACCAGCCTACGACTTCTCCAACAACGCCGAGTACGATCGTAGGGAGCAGCCACCACATTCTGAAATGGATGGCTTTGCCGAGATGGATAACTGAAAAAAAGAAATGAGTCTATGGTAGTACGCTACGGCGAATTACCAGCAAGAAGTAGATGTACGAGCTGCGAGGCCAAAAAGCGAGACGAAGAGTGCGCATATCCATTCCGTTGGTATATAACCGTATTGAAGGCCGGGATTAATGATGGCCTACATGAAAGCAGAATTTTTTGAGGACGCTTCTACAAGTGTAGTGTGCGATAAAAGTAAACATACCATCGTGAGGGTCGTTGCTGTGTGCGTTGAGGGAAGGAAAGGAACGGGGGGAAATAAAGGTAAGGAGCTCTCACATCTGAAACGATGCTTATATATTAGGCTACGCAGTCCTCACAGTCCTCACGATGGGCGCGCCCATGCAGTGGCACCGCAGCAGGGCAAGGTTGCGACTCGGCGTCCCGTATATTTGTTGGCGGCGTCGCGCGTGCGCCGGATAATCCATATGTGGAAGGCGAGATCAGTTTCTCGGCCGGGAGTCCAAAAGCCAGTGGGCGCAACCCAGGGGCATCAGCTTACGGCACCCCGGGTGCGCAGTGGCGCGCAGCATCAACAGGAGCATTTAGCGGTCGGTAAACACCTTGAGGACGCAGTTTGGGCTGCGGTTTTGACGAGTTGCCGCGAGGACTATGCCTCGAAGATCGGAATGCAGTACTGTACACAGCTTTCGAGACTACGGCATCAGTGCGTGCCATGTGCGGTAGTCCAAGGGCTCGCGCGAATCGCAAGCGAAGGTCAATGTGAGATTTCTGGCACTTGAGCGATCGTATTCTGAGTTCTCTGTTTCTGCGCTCCAGCTATTACCGTGCCTTGACCACTTACTCGATACTCCTTCATCCCTCCGTCAAGAGCACGCGCCTGCTGTCCGTGATAAAACCGTAGCTCTGTGACCCTATAACAAGCGACTGTCGGCGCTATGAGCTCTGGTAATTTGTTTCCAAGGATGTAACGCATATTCTCATATCTACCTTTTGATGATTTCCCCCGGATCGCGGCTGCGTCCTTCACAACCGGTGCCGACTCGATGCAACACAAGGTCGGCTAGAGTAAGGCACACCCATGCATTACATAACATCGGAGAATGAGGTCCACAGCCGCTCATTCTATGCTGCGATCATAGCGCAGCTCACTGCGCAATGTACGCAGTAGTTTCTGAATTGATCGTCATGCACAGGTTTCCGCGGATCCGAATGTTAGTTTCCTGCTCCCCTCTCCGTACTCTGTCTGGACGCTGGGCTCTGTAAGGACCCGCCGCCGTACGGTCCTCCCTTGCCAGTGGATAAATACCGAAGAAAAAGCCGCCGCCGAGTCCGACTCGGAAGCAACGCGTGCGGAAGCAAAAGGTTATGATGAGAGTGGGATTTGAACCCACGCCCCCGAAGAGATTAGATCCTTAGTCTAACGCCTTAGACCGCTCGGCCATCTCACCCATGAAGGTGGGTCATAGCGAGGCATTTTTGTCGGTGATAGTCTTCCTTGGAGGTTTGCTATTAATATTGGTGAATTATTTTTTTGCTTAGTCACTCTAGCGAGATGGTTACGCGAGAAGTCGCGCGTCCGTCCGGCGTCACGGTTGTTCTGCTCAGCTCACACGAATGCTCGGACACAGAAATACACCAGATACACCTGTTCACGACGAACCCGATGTTGTTAGTACACAGAATCTTGGTGACATACTGATAGTCGAACTTCTGCGCTATCGATGGTTAGAAGACACACAGCGTGTCCTAGGGCCGTACAAATTCCAAGCCCGTCCGGAAAACTGGCTACTCAGGCATTACCGCCGTTCAAGACTATCATCACCCCTGCTGAAATATGGCTTTTGACCTCACCTCCATGGCTAACGACAAGTCTTGCAGCTCTACGTTCGCGAAAACAGAGCTGGCGCTCGGTATTTTGATAGGCTTCCTATTCCTCTATTTCTTCTCCCTGCTTCTTCAGATGTTTGCCATTGACTCGGAGCAACATCGCAACCACCTTCGATTTCTCTGTGGTGCACTCAAACCCGATAGGGAGAATTTGCAGGGGTCTGTCGGGGGTGAGCGCTCCGAACCAGGGTCTACTACGACCGTGAAGGAACCTCTTCAATGGGATGATGCCATGCGGGCATTGTGTAAGGCTATGGTACGATGCGACGTTGACTTCGTTTCACGGTAAGCGGGCGTTTATTGTTATCAATCCCGTCATCTGAGCAGCTCGTTTCGTTTTGGTTTACTCCTCTATAGTACACTTAAAGCTGCCCCCTCCTTAGCTAACAAGTCCAACCAGGCTCGGTATTCTCTTTTGCACGCTGCAGTTCTCTCCGGCAACGTAGACGTTGTCAGGTTTGCGCTCGAGCAGCCAGGTATCGACGTTTCTTCCGCCGACAAATCGGACCTCGGCATTGCAGTTGAGTTGAACGTGCAGGAGGCGGATCTAGGCATCCGTTCCGCGAGCACTAAAGGTGCCACGCCTCTGCACTATGCCTGCATGATCGGCAATATAGAAATCGCCACCTTGCTTCTAGAACATGGTGCAGCGTTCGACGCGTGTGATAACGAAGGGCGTGAGCCGGTGGCGTACTTTGATGTACACAATCATTCCGAGGCTTTGGCCACATACCAGGAGATCATTAAAGACCGACAAGAATGGTATGATCGCCTTTACGGTACGTCCTTGATGAGTACCTGCTAGTGGTCTATTCCATAGCTTGTTCTGCGTCTAGAAACCTACACAGTCGATGGCCTTGCCAAAATGATTAGGGAAAATAACTTCAAGAGATTTGAGCGGTTGAGTACAGCTTTGTTTTTCTCGCGTTCCTCGATACGTACGCTAATACTCATCTACGTTTTCTCCTTTTTTTGTTCTGCGCAGTTCTGTGCGGAAATACCCAGAGCTTGCGGCGTGTCACATGCGCTTTAATCTCTTTCCTCTCCAAATGGCTGTAATACGTCGACTTCGGCCTTTCGTCGAGCTCCTTATTTCCGTAGCTCCATCGACAATTAATCTTATAGACGGCCGTACAATTGACCCTAGTGACGAATCGCTAGAGGCCTTCGCGCCACCCACGTATCCTCATAAGTATGTCAATGGGGCGACGGCCTTGCACTA
>JAKOPK010000402.1:0-24249 GCA_024195185.1 Coniferiporia weirii
TTCCTGCAGAATTATCTAATACATCTGCCCCCCCGAAGGGGGGGCCATGACTAAACAACTATGGAGGTGCCCATCATTGCACATTGCACAAAACTGGGCGGGGTGCGTCCCCCCAAGGGGGGCTAGTGTAAAACACGCCCTATTAAGGAGAGGAGAGGAGAGAGAAAAGGGAGGTTTACATATGGAGACGCCATGCCCTAACTAATAAAAGAGAGAAACTGTGGGGTCTAGTAAGAAATGGGAAGGGGGGGCATGATTGCCATGCAGGAAACTGGTGGGGGAGTCTGAAAGTCAATCACGAAGCAGAGGGAAAGGGGGGAGTATTACCTGACAACTCCAAGAGGGCCAGGTCCATCCTTCGGATTCCCCCCCAGTTTCCTGTCTGGCACTCGCACCTCCCCCTCTTCTTTTCTTATGCGCCTCCATAGTTATCCTCTCTTTTGTTAGTTAGGGCATGGTGTTGCTATATGTAAACCTCCCTTCCCTCTCTCCTTCTCTCCTTTAATAGGGTGCGTTTTCCACTAGCCCCCCTCAGGGGGACATGCCCCACCCAGTTTTGTGCAATGTGCGATGACGGGCACCTCCATTGTTGTTTAGTCATGGCCCCCCCTTCAGGGGGGCAGATGTATTAGATAATTCTGCGGGAATAATAAAATAAAATAAAAATAAATAAAAAAGGGCCGGGTCCATGTCCTGTGTCTGGGGTCCGAGGTAGCATCGCATGTAGTCCCTAAGGGTACCCATGTCGAGTCTGTCAGTGGTGGGGAGGCCGTCCAGAGCCATGGCAGTGAACGCCAAACGAATGGCCCCCGTGGTACGGTCCGAGGTGCAGTTAAGGTGGCCTGTCAGACGCAGCCAGCGTCGCAGGACCAGGATGAGGTCTTCGTCCACCCACTCAGAGTGGTGGACAGGGGGGGGTCGCCGTTTAGGCCAGACATGCGGGATCCAGGAAGCAAACAACTTGCAGCCACCCAGGATATGTGACATGGATTGCATCGGCCATGGGGGGTGGTTGTGCCACCTGCAGTAGGAGATCAAGCCATGCATGTGTCGGTAGGCTGAGTCAAGGCTCAGCCAGTAACCCCTGCAGGGACCGGCATGGCAGAGGACCTGAGCTACAGGGGATAGCTCGCAGTGGGGGTGGTCAACCAGAAGGGTGAGGAGTTTTCTGGGCATCTGGGTGGGGGGGCCCATGACCGCCAAGTATTTATCGGCGGTGGAGGCGAGGGGGTGGGTGAGTTGAAGGGACCAGCACTCACGTGTGGTGAGTGTAGCCTGTTCCTTCAGTGCAGAGATGGAGGGGGGGAGATTGGAGGGTGGTAGGCATGTGGCTGCCTTGGCTTCTGAGTCAGCCCATTCGTTGCCCGCAATGTCCTCATGACCAGGGGACCATGCGAAGTGCACATGTAGCTGTGGGAAGGAGTCCAGAAGCGTCTGGACGCCCGACTTCCAGAGAGGGAGGAGGTTGGCCCCCAAGGTGGAGGGCCAGCGCTTGTGGAGGTTGAGTGTGGTGAGCGAGTCCGACATGAAGACAATGTCGGTGGTCCACTCAAGCTCGTCGTGGAGGTGGCATGTGGCCCAGCCAGGGGCTATGCCAAGGGAGAACTGTTCGGCATCTGTGGCAGTGGTGCACATGGGGGAGGTCAGCCTATGGGAGTGGAGCCGGCTAGGTCCACACATGGCTACAATGGCAGAGCCGGCCTTCTGTCCTAGGTGTGAGCCATCAGTGAAGACCTGGACCAAGTGAGGTGTGCACAGTCCCCAAGCTCGATGGACAAAGTCCATCTGGACCTCAGAGGGAACCTGCACTGGGGGGATGGAGAAGCTGATCTGATCTCGCCTGAAGGCAAGTGGGTCGATCCAAGGGGGGTGCGTGTACACTGGGACCTGTTGGACATGAGGGACACAGGCCTGCAGAGAAAGGGAGAAGGGGGTGTTAGCATGTGGCAGGTAATGGTGGCAGCCAATGGAGTGGGGGGTCCACCAGAGGTGGAGGGCATGGTTAGTTTTTAATTATTCGAAATATGCAAAAAAGGGGGGGAGGGAACATAGAAAGTTGGTAGAGAAGGGGGACGTGCCCTTATAGACGCCTAGAATCCACCAGCAAGCTGTATTTTGTACAGCCTGTAGGCGGTTCACGAGGGTTTTTTGGGACCAGCCATGGTACCAGACAGGTGCGCCCCATGCAAGCACGGTGCGCACACAGGCCAAGTGGAGCTGGCGGAGGTGAAGGGCCAAGATGCCACACTCAGTGTTGCCGAGGATGTGAAGGGTGGCGAGTGTTGAGAGTCCTTTGGAGTGCATGCGCTCCACATGAGGTTTGAAAGAGAGGCCTGGGTCCCACCAAATCCCTAACCAGTGGAGAGGGATGGAGGGCCAGACCAGGGTGGTGGCGTCGACTTGGATGCCCATCGTGTCCCAGCTGTGGTAGCCAGTCTTGCGACGGGGTGGGTGGAAGTGGAGGGCTTTGGTCTTGGTGGCCTTGATTTTGAGTCCGATCCATTTGAAGAGCCCGTTGAGGTGGCAGTAAGCATCAGCCAGGGTTTTGCAGTTGGCGGTGACTGAGGGGCCAACACATATGATGAGATGGTCATCCACATATGCCAGGAGTTTGCATCCACACCATTGGAAGTGGCGAAGGACGAGTCTGGTGAAGATGGTTGAGAGGATGGGGGAGGCGGGGGACCCCTGGGGGGTGCTGAGGTCAGGTTTCAGGGTCAGAGGGGTCATCAAGCCATCGAAAGAGATGGCTACTTTCTGCCCCATCATGAATGATAGGCACCAGTTCACCATGTTAGGTGGACAGCCCATCATCAGTAGCTGTTGGTGGAGGAGTTGAGGGTGCACTGAGTCGAAAAATCCCTGAATGTCTACCACGAGGATAGAGCAGACCTGGTTCATCAAGTGGGCACCCTCTGCTAGTTGTAAAAGGTGTTGGGCGGTGTCATAGACAGAGTGTCCCTGATGTCCCCCATATTGGTTAGGTGGCAGCCAGTCCTCCTCATTAGTGAGGAACTGGAGCCAGTTAGTGATCATCTTCTCCAGGAGCTTGCCCAAAGTCTCCTCGAGGGTGATGGAGTGGTAGGAGCATGGGGAAAAGGGGTCCTTCTTGTTCGGTTTCCAGAGCATAACTACTTTTGCCACCCACCAGCACTTGGGGTGATGCCCCATGCACAGGCAGTCATTGAAAAGCGTTAGGATCTCGTCAGGGAATGCAGCTATCACCCATTTTAATGGGCAATAGCCGATGCCCGATGGCCCCGGAGCCGACAGGTTGGAGGTGTTGGCTAGGGCATCTGTCAACTCCGAAAGGAGGAGAGGCAGCACCCCTGGAGGGGGGGGTGGGAGTGGCCCAAGGCCAGCATCCGGGAGTGGGGGGGGGGCTCTTGGAAGTAAGTGGCACGAAATAACTCACCCTTCTCTTTGTCCGACTGGGTGAAGGTGCCATCTGTGTGTTTGAGCGAGGGGACTTGAGTAGGGCACATGCCTAGGCTGCGTTTGGCCCAGGACCAGATGTTGGAGGGGTTGGCCTCCACTGCCTGATCTGAGTAGTAGGTTCACTTTGCAGCCTGTATCCCTTGCTTGAAAGCTTGGCACGCAGCTGCTCGCAGTTGGTTGGTGGGGGCGGTGTCGATGGCTTTGAGGAGGTTGCCACAGGTAGGCGTCCACCATGGGACCTCAGTCTTCGATGGTCACATGAGTGTGGTGAAGGGTTGCAGGGTGGCTTCCATGGCATGGACTATAGTGGCCACTTTGGCATCCAGGAGGGAGGGGTCTGTAGTCGGGAGTTTAAAGGCCTCGACAAGGGCCGGGAAGGCAATCTCCATCCACTCCCCATAGTCATCATTTGTGAGGTGACGAGTTCTGGGCAGTGGGGGAGGGAGGTTAGTGGTGATGGCCCAGGTTAGCTGGGCATGGTCAGAGAGTGGGGTTTGCGCTGAAGTGAAAGAGTCAAGGATGAACTCCGGTGCAATGTGGGGTGGTGCCCACACCATGTCAATAGGACATTGGCGGCACCCGTCCTTGGGACAGGAGTCTGAGTCCAGTGCATGGGCAGGTTCGAGGCTGTTTTCCTGGAAGAAATCATCGAGGGGTTGGGCCCCCAATGATTCCCGTCAAGTCACAGCGAGATCGGACCAAGAATGGTGGCGACAGTTGAAGTTGCCACACACCAGGAGGGTGGTGGACAGCACTGAGGGAAGTGAGAAGAGGAAAGACTCACCTGGGTACTGCAGGGAGGGGGCATCGCGTTCCAGGGGGCTCATACCGTAGTAATTGCACACCCAGACATTGGTTTGGGCGTGGACCTCCACCGTCAGTACATCGGTGCCACAGGTGGCGGGGCCAATGACAGACCAGGAGGAGAGGGGAAGGTTCTGGGAAACATAGGTTACAACACGAGGTCACATGTTGGGAGGTAAAATGGTGACATAGCCAGATATAGAGGGAACGCCATAAATAGGCAGACCAGCTGGGTCAGTAAGAGAGGGCTGCAATCCGATTTGATACCACAGGGGTTCTTAAATCAAGAGCAGATGAGGGGGAGAGGGAACTGAAGAGAGAAATGGGAACAGAGACTGAATCACCACAAGTGAGCGGGCAGCGTTCCACTGTAGTACACATAGTTGTGCACTCATTACAGTTCTTCTTCTTCAGGGAGGATGGGGAAGTCCTGTTCTTGTCCGGCAAGGATGCTGTGGAAGCAGCGTTTTTTCGGGCAAGCAGGGAATGTGGAGGGGTGGTCAGCACTGCAGTTATGGCAGTGTCGTGTGTGGGGGCAGTATTCGGACTCATTGGCCTCAGTGGCACAATCCACACAAGATTTGCGATGGTTAATGGTGCAGTGGTTGCCCGTGCATTCGGCGCATACCACAGGGGCTTTACAGCCCTTCGTTCCATGGCCCAGCGCCTGGCAGCACTCACATTGAGTGAGGCTGGGGCAGATGGGAGGGACCGAGAGGTGGAGGGAGGTGCCAAAAAGCCAGATGCGTGGCTGCTTGAGAAAGCGCGCATGGACTTGGCCATCGGGGTCAGTGAAGGAGAAGGAGACAGGGCACTGCTTGAGGTTTGGAATGTTGTCCTCGGGTGTTGCGAAGTGGGGGGGGATGACAAAGTCGAGATTGTGAAGTGACGGGTTGTGCTTCACTTCTGACAAAAGCTGGGCAGGGGTGAAGATCTTACCTTCCGGGCCAAATAGATCCGTAGTGGGCACCATGGAGATGCACAGGGCGGAGCACTGGCAGATGTGGGACGGGGAGAGGGTGAACCCAGTGGGGACCGAGGTTCCGGCAATGAGGCACCAGTCGTGCATATAGCACGCAAATGAGACACTGTGGCGGTCGATGATCATCTCAGTGGTCAGCATTAGGGTGGATGGGTGATAGGTGAATACGGTCACGATGTTGCCCTTGACGTTGAATGCCGAGGACAGGACCGTGACTCGGTTGGCGGTGGGGAGGGCGTCGAAGAACTCCTGGACCCTCTGGGTAAGAATAGATCCCGAGAGGTGGTGTTCTGCGTGGCAGTGGTGGATTCTGGGGCTAAGGACCAGAGTGGGGTCCTTGGCGAACATCTTGGGGGGGGCAGCTGACACTTAGACTTCTTCTTCTTGTCGGTCTGGGCACCTGTGGGGGTCTGTGTGGGGTTAGTGGGGGCTGCGGGTTGGGCTGTGGCCTGGGCATAGGATAGGGGGGCACCGGCTGTTGGGGCCGGTGCTACATTGGTGGGAGCCGTAGTCTTCGCAGCCTGTTGGGGGCACGGGGGTGGATGAGCGGCCAGGGAGGACACCTGGCAGGAGATGTCACCAACCTGAGAGGTGAGTCTGAGCATAGCTGTTTTCAACTCCTTAATATCATCGGCAGGTGGGGTGGGGTGAGAGGAAGCAGTGGGTTGTACCATTCCAGTCCAGATGAAGGGGGCGGAGAGAGACAGGTCGTGGCCCTCGATGCCCTGGTTGTACTGCATTGTCAAGTTGTGCAACTTGACATTCTGGGGGTGGGAGCCTCCTTCTTGCACCCAGTTGAGTGCCGAGATGACACGGTGGGAGAGTGCGAGGACTCTCCCAATGTATCGCGACAGCTTGTGAGCCATTTGCAGGGGGGCAGCATTGGTGGGACCAGTGTTCACATGTTTGAAGAGGTCCTCATATTCCTGAATGGACTCGAACAGGATCTGCTGCGCAGCGGTAATGCGTGGGGGGCGCATGAGGGGGGTAATGGTGTCAGCTGACCTCTTGCCGGTCTGCACAAGTGGGGTGTGGGGGCTGCCCAACTCCATGGTTGAATCTTCACTGATTCGTCCCTGTAATACAGGGGACGAAGGGGCACCTTGAAGGGGGTCTGGGGAGGACATCTGGAAAGCGGGGCCGAGTTCTGGCTCCTCAGAAAGGTGCGGGGATTGGCAGGGTGGGTCGGCGGTGAGGACGCCGGTTGTTGCAGAGGTGGGGGTGCCGACGGCTTCGAGGCCGCGGCTTGCAACGTGGTCGATGCCGCTGCAAAGGCGGGGAAATTATATGGTGTAGGATGGGGTGGGCGATTCGAGCCACTAGATGACATCTGAGGGAGTATTAGCTACCGCTGCAAAAGTCGATGATGGTGGTTGAAGGTCAAGAAGGATGTACCCCACACTCGACCGTGCTTTCCAACAACCAGTCATTGACTCCCCCTCCTTGGACCTCAAAGCCACCGCCATGGTGAAAGCCATGGAGGATGCCCTGGCCCCCTTTACCTCGATTGCAAAGCCAAAGAAAACCAAAGTCACGTGGTGGACCCCCCACTGCACCAAACTCCTCAAAGCTATTGGCGATGCACCCTCCACCCTCCTGTGCTCCAGAGCCCAACAAGCCTTTAAAAGAGGCATGCGCATGGCCAAGTGAACCCATTACTCCGACCAGGCCAAGGAGGCCAACCCAACAAACATTTGGTCATGGGCCAAGTGTGGATTGGGGGTCCGCCCCACCCAAGTCCCTTCCCTACAATGAGCAGACAGCTCCTTCACTCAATCTGAAGAAGACAAAGGTGAGCTATTTCGCACCACTTTCTTCAAAGAGCCCCCCCCCATGCTGGACGTGGGCCTCCCACCCGCACTGCCCCCTCCCCCTCCAGCACCACCCCTTCTTGCCTCAGAGCTCGAGGCAGCGCTGGCCAGCACTTCCAACTTGTTGGCTCCAGGGCCCTCTGGGATTAGCTACTGCCCTCTCAAATGGGTGGTTATGCATTATCCCACAGAGGTTCTGGCCCTTTTCAACGACTGCCTGTGCCTGGGTCACCACCCAGAGTGCTGGCAGGCAGCAAAGGTGGTCATGCTCCGGAAGCCAAACAAGAAGGACCCTTTCTCACCGCGGTCATACCACCCCATCACCCTCGAGGAGACTCTGGGAAAGCTCCTGGAAAAGATTATTGCTAACTGGCTCCAGTTCCTCACTAATGAGGAGGACTGGCTGCCCCCTAACCAATACAGTGGGCATCAAGGCCACTCAGTCTATGACGCCTCACAGCACCTTCTACAGATTGTCGAGCATGCCCACTCAAAGGGCCAAGTATGCTCCATCCTCGCAGTGGACATACAGGGCTTCTTTGACTCGGTCCACCCGACACTCCTCCACCAGCAACTCATATTGATGGGCTGTCCGCTCAACATGGTGGACTGGTGCCTCTCGTTTATGACAGGGCGTAGTGTATCCATCTCATTCGATGGAACCATGCTCCCTACAGCACCCAAACCCGACCTCGGCACCCCCCAGGGCTCGCCGGTCTCTCCAATCCTGTTGACCATCTTTGCAGGCCTCACCATCCGGCGCTTCCAACAGCTGGGATGGCGGCTGTGACACCTTTCAGGCATGGATCCCACGAGTCTGGCTGGCCAATCGCCCCCCCCCCCCCCCGGCCCACCACAGTGAGTGGGCAGATGAACTCTCCTCCCCATCCTTCGGTGCTGGTTGCACACAACGGGACACCTTAACTGCATCTCAGACTGCACTGCAGGGTCCATTTGGCTAGCCTTTGCCGGTATGGATCTGGACGGTCTGCCCACCTCTGGCAAGGACTTCGACCTCAACATCCTTCGGGACTACATGCATCGATATCTCGGACCCAGGACCCAGGACATGGACCCAGCTCTTTTGGAGCTTGCAGGTAATGCTCCTTCCTTTCCCTCTGATTTGTGACCACCTTTCAGATTCTTCACTGATTTCCTGCATGGCACTCTGCAGCCCCCCCTTACTCTATTTCTAAATGTCCCTCAGTTCCTCTCTTTTATTAGTTATGGGCAATGGTTGTGACATGTATCCCTCCCTTTCCTCCTTCCTTTTCCCCCCTCTCTAATAGGGTGCGTATTCCCACTTGGCCCCCTAGGGGCGTGCACCCCACCCAGTTCTGCATGATGTGCAGTGATGGGTGCCTCCATAGTTGTTTAGTCTAGGCCCCCCCTTCGAGGGGGCAACCTTGTATTAGATAATTCTGAAGGAATAATCAAAAAAAAAAAAAAAAGGTGGCCCCCACCACGCCCTCCAAACCCTCACCACCTACTGACGATATTAAGGAGCTGAAGACAGCCATGCTGCGACTCACCTCCCAGGTCACTGACATCCCCCAGCAGGTCTCCACACTAGCAGCTCATCCCCCCCCGCACCCACAACAGGCTGCACGGACACCTGCTCCCACCAACGTGGGAGGCACACCCACCACCAGCGTGGCACCAGCCCCAGCTGCCGGAGCCCCCATTTCATATGCTCAGGCCACAGCCCAACCTGCAGCCCCCACTAACCCCCCCCAGATCACAGCTGCTGCCCAGGCCGAGAAGAAGAAGAAGTCTAAGTGCCAACTGCCCCCCCCAAGATGTATGCTAAGGACCCTACTCTGGTTCAGAGCACTGGTCTCTGTGTCCCCCATGCCGAATTTCGGCTCTCTGGTGCCATCCTCACCCAGTGCACCCAAGATTTCTTTGATGCCCTCCCCACTGCAGACAGGGTCACCATCCTGTCCTCAGCATTCAATGTCAAGGGCAATATTGTGACTGTCTTTGCCCACCGCCCCACCAACATGACCCCAGCTACAGAGACGATCATTGATCACCACCAGGTCACATTTGCGTGCTACATGCACGATCAGTGCCTTACTGCCGAAGCCGCCCTCCTGGCCAACTTCACCCTCTCCCCATCTCGCGTCTGCCAACGATCCACACTGCACATCTCTATGGTGCCCACCATGGACATGTTTGGTTCAGGCAGCAAGATATTCACCCCCTCCCAGCTTTTGTCGGAAGTGAAGCACAACCTGTCACTCCACAACCTCGACTTCATCATCCCACCACACTTCACCATGCCAGAGGAAAACATTAAGAACCTCAAGCAGTGCCCCATCTCCTTCTCCTTTGCCGATCCCGATGGTCAAGTCCGCACTCGCCTCCTCAAGAGGCCCCGGGTGTGGCTTTTCGGCACCTCCCTCAGGCTCTCCGTCCCACCTGTCCACCCCACCCTCACCCAGTGTGAGCGCTGCCAGGCCCTTGGGCACAGCACGAAGGGCTGCAAAGCCCCTGCGATGTGTGCCGAGTGCACCGGCAACCACCACACTTCCAACCACCGAAAATCCTGCACCGATTGTGCTACTGAAGCCAATGAGTCAGATCACTGCCCTCACCCCCGCCATTGCTGTAACTGCAGTGGCGATCACCCCGCCACTTTCCCCTTGTGCCTGAAGAAACGCTGCTTCCGCAGCATCCTTGCCGGACAAGAGGATGACTTCCCTATCCTACCTGAGGAAGAAGAGTTCTAATGAATGCACAACTATGTGTTTTCCAGTGGAATGCTGCCCACTCACTCACGGCAATTCAGTCTCTTTTCCCTGTCCTTTCCTCCACTCCTTCACCCCCTCATCTGCTTTTGATTCAAGAGCTGCCTTGGTATCAAATCGGATCTCAACCCTCCCTTACTGACCCAGCTGGATCACCTATCTATGGAGTCCCATCTATTTCTGGTTATGTCGCCATTTTACCTCCTGACACACGCCCACACATTGTAACATATGTCTCTCGGAACCTCCCACTCTCCTCCTGGTCTGTCATCGGCCCTGCCACCAGCAGTACAGATGTACTGATGGTAGAGGTACGTGCCCAAGTCACTGTCTGGCTGTGCAATTACTACGGCATGAGCCCCCCAGACTGCAATGCCCCCTCCCCTCAGTACCCAGGTGAGTCCTTTCTTTTCTCACTTCCCCCAGTGCTGGCCACCACCCTCATGGTGTGTGGCAACTTCAACTGTCACCACCACTCATGGTCCGACCTTGCCGCTACTAGGAGGGAATCGTTGGGGGCCCAACCCCTTGACAACTTCTTTCGCAAAAATGGCCTTGAGCCCACACATGCACCAGATTCCGACTCCCATCCTAAGGATGGGCACCGTCAGTGTCCCATAGACATGGTGTGGGCCCCCCCCCCATATCGCACCGGAGTCGATCCTTGACTCTTTTACTTCAGCACAAACCCATCTCTTGGACCACGCTCAGTTAACCTGGGTGGTCACCACTAACCTACCTCCCCCACTACCCAGAACTTGTCGCCTAACAAATGATGACTATGGGGAGTGGATGGAGCTTGCCTTCCTGGCCCTGGTCGAGGCCTTTAAACTCCTGACCACAGATCCCCATCTCTTGGACGTCAAGGCGGCAGCCATGGTCAATGCCATAGAAGCTGTGCTGCAACCTTTCACCACCCTCACACGGCCATCGAAGACTGAGGTCCCATGGTGGACACCATCCTGTGGCGACCTCCTCAAAGCCATCGACACCACCCCCACCAACCGACTTCGTGCAGCCGCGCGCCAAGCTTTTAAGCGAGGGGTATGGGCTGCCAAGTGAACCTACTACTCAGAACAGGCGGCAGAGGCTAACCCCTCCAACATCTTGTCCTGGGCCAAACGCAGCCTCGGCACACACCCCACTCAAGTCCCCTTGCTCAAACTTGTGGATGGCACCTTCACCCAGTCAGACGAGGAGAAAGGTGAGTTGTTTTGCACCACCTATTTCCAAGAACCACCCCCCCTCCCAGAGGTGGGCCTTGGGCCCCTGCCTCCCCCACCTCCCAGCACACTGCCTCTCCTCCTTTCGGAGTTGACAGATGTGCTTTCCGATACCTCCAACTTGTCAGCTCCAGGGCCGTTGGGCATCAGTTATCACCTGCTCAAATGGGTGATCACTGCGTTTCCTGATGATATCTTGACCCTTTTCAATGACTGCTTGCGCTTGGGGCACCACCCTGAATGCTGGCGGGCAGCAAAGGTGGTCATGCTCTGGAAACCAAATAAGAAGGACCCCTTCTCCCCCCGCTCCTACTGCCCTATCACCCTCGAGGAGATGCTGGGCAAGCCCCTCAAAAAGATGATTGCTAACTGGCTCCAGTTCCTCGCTAATACCAAGGACTGGTTGCCACCTAACCAGTATGGCGGCTGTCAGGGACACTCTGTCTATGACGCTGCCCAACACCTTCTACAGCTGGCAGGGGGTGCCCATTTGATGAACCAGGTCTGCTCTATCCTTGCGGTAGACATTCAAGGTTTCTTCGACTTGGTGCACCCTCAACTCCTTCATCAACAGCTACTGACAATGGGCTGTCTGCCTAACATGGCGGACTGGTGCCTATCATTCATGACGGGGTGTAAAGTGGCCATCTCTTTCGATGGCACGACGACCCCTCTGACCCTGAAACCCAACCTCGGCACCCCCCAGGGGTCCCCCACCTCACCCATCCTGTTGACAATATTTGCCGGACTTGTCCTCCGCCGCTTTCAGTGGTGCGGGTGCAAACTCCTGGCTTACGTAGACAACCATCTCATTGTATGTGTCGGCACCTCTGTTACCGCCAACTGCAAGACACTCGCAGACACATACTTCCACCTTAATGGCCTCTTCAACTGGATCAGTCTCAACATCGAATCCGCAAAAACTGAGGCCCTCCACTTCCACCCACCCCGACGCAAGACTGGCTATCATGGCTGGGACACAATGGGGATTCAAATTGATGCCCAAACACTTGTCCAACCATCCATCCCCCTCTGCTGGCTGGGGATTTGGTGGGATCCAGGCCTCTCCTTCAAGCACCACATGGAGTGCATGCACTCCAAAGGCCTCTCCACCCTCACCGCCCTCTGCATACTTGGCAACACTGAATGCAGCATCTCGGCCCTACACCTTCAGCAACTATACTCGGCGTGTGTGTGCACCGTACTCGGCGTGTGTGTGCACCGTGCTCACATGGGGTGCACCTGTCTGGTACCACGGCCGATCCCAGAAAACTCTAGTGAATCATCTACAAGCCGTTCAAAACACGGCCTGCTGATGGATTCTTGGCGTCTACAAGGGCACGTCTCCTTTCTCAACTAATTTTCTCTGTTCCTGTTAGGAATTGATGTATAAGCTTGCCTATAAGCTTAGACAGTGCCGACAACCACCGATACAAGAAGGGACTCCAATGGACAACATGCAATGAGCATTCTCTATGGGGACTTCAGAAGTAACCAGAAAACCAGGACTTCTTGGGGTAACGCCAGTCATGCCCCCCAAGCGACCAATAAAGACTCTCGAGACATCACACCTTTGTCTTCGATGCTGAATCGCATACAACCAATCATGGGAAGCATTTCATGCGGTAATGACCAAATGCTTTTATATGGCGGGCCACACAAACTGCTAGATAACCACTGATCATATGGTGGACCCGATTGGTGATGGCGATGAGGTCAGGGTGACACACACAATAACAATGTTTATCTTTGATGTTCAAGAGTTTCTACACAATGTCTATGTCCAGACAGTGGTGAACCCGCACATACATAACATGGAATGCAAGATGCGAGCAGTCTCAGGATCCTTCCCATATCGGATGTTACAGGACAACACATTCATCAGTAACGCACACTGCTTACGCGCCAAGATAATAACCCTCTTCGAGAATCTATCAACAAAGGGGACGACGACTGCCAATCAACAGATCGGCAGTTTCAACCAATTCATTATAACCTTATGGTTATCCGACAAGCATCTGCCGGCACCTCCAGAAGGGTTTAAACGAACAATTGCGAGGATCAATCATTTCGAACAAGTGCCTGACGACGTGATCGACGACAGAACGCCTGTGGCACTGCATCCGCCTATGGACCTATAGCCAACATCGAATTACTCGATTAAGCCAACGATCGGCAGGAACCGATATGCTTATGCAAGCCAGCCACAAAGGCTAATTATAACTTATCAAGAGGACGACATGGAAGGAACCAGACGAATGGCCAATGAAACAACACGACAACTACCGAACGACAATTCATCAACATAGCACAGAGACAACCTGCTATCGCATGACCCTGGTCCGGCATGGATGAGTAAGGACGACGTCCCGCTGACGACGATGACATAGGTGCACTGGCCTATGATGCGCTTGGAGCACATGCAATCCGCAGTGATGACCCCGATGGAGTCGGGGTGGAGCTTGATGAGCTCAGTGGTGCTAGTGGAGCACCGACGGCCAATCATAGATAGGAATTCTCATATGATCACCTTATGGTGTCATTGCACTGGTACGCAGCTCCAAGTCACTGGAGCAAGTGGAGCAGTGAGAGGCTCTATGAGCTCATAGTGCAGAGCATTTGTGGAGCATCCGCTGTGGAGCAGATTCAAGCGGAGCTTCTCCCTCATGTATATAAGGAGGGCCTAGGCCAGCCTAGACCTCCAGTTTAATTCACCTTGAACAAACTACCTCATCTCCCAGCCTTCTCCTGAGAGAAGTACCAACAACTACCGAACTAAGCTTGACTCAATCACACACCTCATCTTCTTTCAACTACTCGTTCCAAAGGTTAACCACGGTTACCCTTGGTCCTAACAGTTCCCTCCCCCCTTTCTTTGCTTATTTCGAGTATTTAAAGACTAACCATGCCCTGCACCTCTGGCGCACCCCCCACTCAATTGGCCGCTGCCATTACTTGCTGCGCGCTAACACTCCATTCTCCCTTTCTCTGCAGGCCCATGTCCCCCGTGTCCAACAGGTCCCAGCATACACACACCCCCCTTGGGTTGACCCGCTAGCTTTTGGGCAAAGTCAGATCAGCTTCTCGGTCCCCCCTGTGCTGGTTCCCTCAGAGGTCTGGATGGACTATGTCTGTCAAGCTTGGGAACTTTGCATGCCCCTCACTATCCAGGTCTTCACCAACAGCTCATGCCTAGGCACGAAGGCAGGATCTGCAATCGTTGCCATGAGCGGACCACAACACCTCTGCTCTCATCGGCTCACCTCCCCCTTGTGCGCCACTGCCACTGATGCCGAACAATTTTCCCTCGGCATTGCCCCTGGCTGGGCTGCGCTCCACCTCCGCGACGAACTGGAGCGGGTCACAGACATCACCTTCATGTCTGACTCGCTCATGGCCCTCAACCCCCCCATGCACTGGCCCTCTGCCTCAGGGGCCAACCTCCTCCCCCTTTGGAAGTCAGGTGTCCAAACCCTTCTGGACATGTTCCCACAGCTACACGTTCACTTTGTGTGGTCCCCTGGTCACAAGGACATTGCGGGCAACGAATGGGCTGATTTGGAAGCCAAGGCAGCTACTTGCCTCCTGCCCTCCAATTTACTCCCCTCTATCTCCATGCTGAAGGAACAGGTGACACTCACCACCTGTGAACGCTGGACCCTCCAACTTGCCTGCCCCCTTGCCTCCACTGCTGACAAATACTTGGTGGTCATGGGCCCCCCACCAGGACACCTAGGAAACTCCTCACACTCCTAGTCAACCACCCCTGCCACGAGCTCATGGCTGTTGCGCAGGTCCTCTGCTGTGCCGGTCCCTATGGGGGCTACTGGCTGAGCTTTTTTTTTTTTTTTTTGTTATTCCTGCAGAATTATCTAATACATCTGCCCCCCTGAAGGGGGGGCCATGACTAAACAACTACGGAGGCACCTGTCATCGCACATCACACAAAACTGGGCGGGGTGCGTCCCCCTGAGGGGGGCTAGTGGAAAGCATGCCCTATTAAGGAAAGAGAGGGAAGGGAGGAAAGGGAGGTTTACATATGGAGACACCATGCCCTAACTAACAAAAGAAAGAAACTGTGGGGTCTAATAAGAAATGGAAAGGGAGGGGCATGATTGCCATGTGAGAAACTGATGAGGGAATCCGAAAGTCGATCATGAATCTGAGGGAAAGGGAGGAGTATTACCTGACAACTCCAAGAGAGCCAGGTCCATGTCCTGTGTCCAGGGTCCGAGGTAGCGATGCACATATTCCCTGAGGGTACCCATGCCGAGTCCGTTGGTGGTGGGGAGGCCATCCAGAGCCATGGCAGCGAACGCCAAACGAATGGCCCCTGCGGTACAGTCCGAGATGCAGTGGAGGTGTCCTGTCAGATGCAGCCAGCATCACAGGACCAGGATAAGGTCTTCGTCCACCCATTCTGAGTGGTGGACAGGGGGGGGTCGTTGTCATGGCCAGATGCAAGGAATCCAGGGCATGAACGATTCACAGCCGCACAGGATGTGCACAGTGGATTGCGTTGGCCACAGGGGGTGGTTGTGCCACCAGCAGTACAAAATCAAGCCATGTGTGTGTCGGTAGGCTGAGTCGAAGCTCAGCCAGTAACCCCCGTAGGGACCGGCATGGCAGAGGACCTGCACGACTGCGGAGAGCTCATGGCAAGGGTGGTCAACCATGAGTGTTAGGAGTTTCCTGGGTGTCTGGGTAGGGGTGCCCATGACCGCCAAGTACTTGTTGGCAGTGGAGGCGAGAGGGTGGGCGAGTTGGAGGGTCCAGTGTTCACATGCAGTGAGTGTTGCCTGCTCCTTCAGTGCGGAGATAGAGGGGGGGAGATTGGAGGGTGGGAGGTGAGTAGCTGCCTTGGCTTCCGAGTCAGCCCATTCATTGCCTGCGATGTCCTCATGACCAGGGGACCATGCAAAGTGCATGTGGAGCTGTGGGAAGGAGTCCAGGAGGGTCTGGACACCCGACTTCCAAAGGGGGAGGAGGTTGGCCCCCGAGGCAGAGGGCCAGTGCTTGAAGAGGTTGAGGGCTGTGAGCGAATCAGACATGAAGATGATGTCCAAGACGTGTGCGAGCTTGTTGTGAAGGTGGCGCACGGCCCAGCCAGGTGCGATGCCAAGTGAGAACTGTTCAGCATCTGTGGCGGTGGCACACAGGGGGGAGGTCAGCCTATGGGAGCGAAGCCGACAGGGCCTGCTCATGGCGACAATGGCGGAGCCAGCCTTCTGGCCGAGGCATGAGCCATCGGTGAAGACTTGGACAGTGTGCTGGGTGCAGAGTTCCCGAGCTCGACAGACAAAGTCTGTCTGGACCTCAGAGAGAACCGGCATGGGGGGGACAGAGAAGCTGATCCGACCTTGCCCGAAGGCAAGTGGGTTGATCCAAGGGGGATGTGTGTACCCTGGGACCTGTTGGACACGAGGGACACGGGCCTGCAGAGAAAGGGAGAAGGGGGTATTAGCACACGGTAGGTAATGACGGCGGCCTATTGAGTGGGGGGTGTGCCATAGGCGCAGGGCATGGTTAGTCTTTAAATATTCGAAATAGGCAAAGAAAGGGGGGAGGGAGCATAAAAAGTTTGTAGATAATGGAGACGCGCACTTATAGATGCCTAGAATCCATCGGCATGCCGTATTTTGGATGGCCTGCAGGCGGTTTATTAAAGTTTTTTGTGACCAACTGTGGTACCAGACAGGCGCACCCCATGCAAGCACGGTCCACACACAGGCTGAGTATAATTGTTGGAGGTGGAGGGCTGAGATCCCGCATTCGGTGTTGCTGAGTATGCAGAGGGCGGCAAGTGTTGAGAGCCCCTTGGAGCACATGCACTCAACATGGGGTTTGAAAGAGAGGCCTGGGTCCCACCAAATCCCAAGCCACCACAAGGGAATAGAGGGCCAAACGAGGGTGTGGTCGTCAATTTGAATCCCCATTGTGTCCCAGCTGTGGTAGCTGGTTTTGCGACAGGGTGGGTGGAAGTGGAGGGCCTCGGTTTTCACCGCTTCGATGTTGAGGCTGAGGTGGTTGAAGAGGCGGTTGAGATGGCAGTATGCATCCACAAGGGTTTTGCAGTTGGCAGTAACCGAGGCACCAACGCATACTATGAGGTGGTCATCGATGTACGCGAGGAGTTTGCAACCACACCACTGAAAGCTGCGGAGTACGAGCCCAGTGAAGATCGTCGACAGGATTGGGGAGGCTGGGGAACCCTGAGGGGTGCTGAGGTCGGGTTTGGGGGCCATAGGGGTCGTTGTGCCATCAAAGGAGATGGCAACTTGACGTCCTGTCATAAACAAGAGGCACCAGTCCACCATGTTAGGCAGACAGCCCATCGTCATCAACTGTTGGTGAAGGAGTTGAGGGTGCACCGAATCAAAGAAACCCTGAATGTCTACCGCTAGGACAGAGCAGACCTGGTTCATCGAGTGGGCACCCTCCACTAGTTGTAAAAGGTGTTGGGCAGCGTCGTAGACCGAATGGCCTTGACGCCCCCCATACTGGTTAGGTGGCAGCCAGTCCTCCTCATTAGCGAGGAACTGGAGCCAGTTAGCAATCATCTTCTTGAGGAGCTTGCCCAAAGTCTCCTCGAGAGTAATAGGGCAGTAGGGGCGGGGAGAGAAAGGATCCTTCTTATTTGGCTTCTGGAGCATGACGACTTTTGCTGCCCGCCAGCACTCAGGGTGGTGCCCCAAGCTAAGGCAGTCATTGAAAAGTGTCAGGATCTCATCAGGGAACATGGCAATCACCCACTTAAGCGGGCGATAACCAATGCCTGACGGCCCCGGAGCAGACAAGTTGGAGGTGTCAGCCAGTGCATCCGTTAACTTGGAGAGGAAGAGAGGTGGCGTGCCGGGGGGTGGGGGAGGGAGCAGGCCAAGGCCCGCGTCCGGTAGGGGGGGCGGTTCTTGAAAGTAGGTGGCTCAAAACAACTCACCTTTCTCATCATCCAACTGGGTGAAGGAGCCATCTGCACATTTGAGCAAGGGGACTTGGGTGGGGCATGTGCCCAGGCTGTGTTTGGCCCAGGACAAGATGTTGGAGGGGTTAGCCTCTGCTGCCTGATCTGAGTAGTAGGTTCGCTTTGCTGCTCAGACCCCTTGCTTAAAAGCTTGGCACACAGCGGCTCTCAGTCGGTTGGTGGGGGTGGCGTCGATGGCCTTGAGGAGGTTGCCACAGGAGGGAGTCCACCATGGGACCTCGGTTTTCGATGGCCGAGAGAGGGTGGTGAAGGGTTGGAGGGCCACTTCCATGGCGTGAACCATGGCCTTCACTTTAGCGTTGAGGAGGGCGGGATCTGTTGTCGGGAGTTTAAAGGCCTCGACAAGGGCCGGGAAGGCAATCTCTGTCCACTCCCCATAGTCATCGTTTGTAAGGCGACGAGTTCTGGGCAGTGGAGGAGGGAGGTCAGTGGGTATAGCCCAGGTTAACTGGGCATGGTCAAAGAGGGTGGAAAGTGCCAAAGAGAAGGAGTCTAATATGGACTCCAGCATGATGTGGGGGGGTGCCCATATCATGTCGATCAGACACTGACGGGGCCCGTCCTTGGGACGGGAGTCAGAGTCTGGTGCATGGGCAGGCTCGAGGCCGTGTTCCCAAAAGAAATTGTCGAGGGGTTGGGCCCCTGTCGATTCCCACCAGGTTGTGGTAAGGTCAGACCAAGAGTGGTGGCGATGGTTGAAGTCGCCACACACCAGGAGGGTGGAGGCCAGCACAGAGGGAAGTGAGAAGAGGAATGACTCACTGGGGTACTGTGGGGAGGGGGCATCGCAGCTTGGGGGGCTCATACCATAGTAGTTGCAGAGCCGGACTGTGATGTGTGCGCACACCTCCACAGTCAGTACATCTGTGCAGCAGGTGGTGGGGCCGATGATGGACCAGGAGGATAGGGGGAGGTTCCAAGAAACATATGTTACAACACGAGGGCGCGTGTTGGGAGGTAAAACAGCAACGTAGCCAGAAATAGAGGGTACACCATAGATAGGCAGTCCAGCTGGGTCAGTAAGGGAGGGTTGTGATCCGATTTGGTACCACGGGGGTTCTTGAATTACAAGCAGATGTGGGGGAGAGGGAGTGGAGGAGAGGAATGGGAACAGAGACTGAATCGCCACAAGTGAGCGGGTGGCGTTCCACTGTAGTACTTGGAGTTGTGCACTCATTACAGTTCTTCTTCTTTGGGGAGAATGGGGAAGTCCTGTTCTTGCCCAGCGAGGATGCTGTGGAAGCAGCGTTTCTTTGGGCAGGCGGGGAAAGTGGATGGGTGGCTGGCGCCGTAGTTGCAGCAGTGGTGGGTGTGGGAGCAGTAGTCGGACTCGTTGGCCTCAGTGGCACAGTCTGCACACGATTTGCGATGATTAATGGTGTGGTGGTTGCCAGCGCACTCGGCGCACACCGCTGGGGCTTTGTATCCCCTCATTCCATGTCCAAGCACCTGGCAGCACTCACATTGGGTGAGGCCAGGGTGAATGGGGGGGACCAAGAGGTGGAGGGAGGTGCCGAAAAGCCAGACACATGGCCGTTTGAGGAGGCGTGCACAGACTTGGCTGTCAGGATTGGTGAAGGAGAAGGAGACAGGGCACTGCTTGAGGTTCTTGATATTGTCCTTGGGTGTTGCAAAGTGGGGGGGGATGACAAAGTCGAGGTTGCAAAGTGACGGGTTGTGCTTCACTTTTGACAAAAGCTGGGTGGGGGTGAAAATCTTACCTTTTTTTTTTTTTTTTTTTAATTATTCCTGCTGAATTATCTAATACATCTGCCCCCCCAAAGGGGGGGCCATGACTAAACAACTACTGAGGCACCCATCATCACACATTGCACGAAACTGGGTGGGGCGTGTCCTCCCAAGGGAGGCTAGTGTGGTATGTGCCCTATTAAGGGAAAGAGGGGGAGAGAGATAAAGGAGGTTTACATATGTAGACGCCATGCCCTAACTAATGAAAGAGAGGAAAACTTTGGGGACTAGTAAGAAATGTGAATGGGGAGGCATGAGTGCCATGTGGGAGACTGAGGTGGAATCCGAAAGTCGCTCACAAATCAGAGGGAAAGGGTGGAATGTTACTGGAGAGTTCCAAGAGGGCTGGGTCTGTGTCCAGTGTCCGAGGTCCTAGGTATCGACGCATGTATTCCTGTAGGGTGCCCATGTCGAGTCCGTCGGTGGTGGGGTGGCCATCCAGAGCCATTGCCGCGAATGCCAGGCAAATGGCGCCTGCAGTGTGATCTGAGATGTGGTTGAGGTGTCCTGTCAGGCACAGCCAGTGTCGCAGGGCAGGGATGAGGTCTTTGTCCGCCCATTTGGAATGGTGGACAGGGGGGGGTCGCTGTGTAGGCCAGACGCAAGGAATCCAGGATGCAAACAACTCGCAGCCGCCAAGGATATGTGCTGTGGATTGCATTGGCCAGGGGGGGTGGTTGTGCCACCTGCAGTAGGAAATCAGGCTGTGCATGTGTTGGTAGGCTGAGTTGAAGCTCAGCCAGTAACCCCCGTAGGGACTGGCACAGCAGAGGACCTGAGCTACTGCAGATAGCTCATGGTGGGGGTGGTCGACCAGAAGTGTGAGAGGTTTTCTGGGTGTCCTGGTGGGGGGGCCCATGACTGCCAGATATTTGTCAGCAGTAGAGGCGAGGGGGTGGGCGAGTTGCAGGGACCAGCTCTCGCAGGCGGTGAGAGTGGCCAGTTCCTTCAGCGCAGAGGTAGACAGGGGGAGATTGGAGGGTGGTAGGTGCATGGCTGCCTTGGCTTCCACATCAGCCCATTCGTTACCTGCAATGTCCTCATGACCAGGGGACCATGCAAAGTGCACATGTAGCTGTGGGAAGGAGTCCAGGAGGGTTTGAATGCCCGACTTCCAAAGGGGGAGGAGGTTGGCCCCCAAGGTGGAGGGCCAGCACTTGTAGAGGTTGAGGGCAGTGAGTGAGTCCGACATGAAGATGACGTTGGTGACTTGCTCTAGTTCCTCACGGAGGTGGCATGCTGCCCAGCCAGGGGCGATGCCAAGGGAGAATTGTTCTGCATCGGTGGCTGTGGCACATAGGGGGGAGGTCAGCCGGTGGGCATGGAGCCGGCACAGCCCATTCATGGCGACGATGGCAGATCCAGCCTTCTGGCCTAGGCGCGAGCCATTGGTGAAGACCTGGACCGAGTGAGGGGTGCACAGTTCCCGAGCTCGATGGACAAAGTCTGTCCAGACCTCGGAGGGAACCAGCACAGGGGGGACAGAGAAGCTGATTCGACCTTGTGCAAAGGCAAGGGGGTCGGCCCAAGGGGGATGCATGTACACTGGGACCTGTTGGACATGGGGGACATGGGCCTGCAGTGAAAGGGAGAAGGGGATGTTAGCACATGGCAAGTAATGGCAGCGGCCGATGGAGTGTGGGGTGCGCCAGAGGCACAGGGCATGGTTAGTCTTTAAATATTCAAAATACGCAAAGAAGGGAGGGAGGGAGCATAAGAAATTAGTAGAGAGTGGGGACGCACCCTTGTAGACGCCAAGAATCCATTGGCAGGCCATGTTTTGGACAGCCTGCAGATGGTTCACCAGGGTTTTCTGGGACTGGCCATGGTACCAGACAGGTGCACCCCATGCTAGCACAGTGCGAACACAGGCTGAGTAGAGTTGCTGGAGGTGGAGGGCCGAAATGCCGTGTTCGGTGTTGCCGAGGATGCGGAGAGTGGCGAGAGTGGAGAGGCCCTTGGAGCACATGCATTCCACATGGGGCTTGAACGAGAGGCCCGGGTCCCACCAAATCCCTAACCAGTGGAGAGGGATGGAGGGTCGGATGAGTGTTTGGGCGTCGATTTGGATTCCCATCGTGTCCCAGCCGTGGTAGCCGGTTTTGTGACGGGGTGGGTGGAAGTGGAGGGCTTCTGTCTTGGCAGCCTCGATTTTGAGTCCGATCCTTTGAAAGAGGCTGTTGAGGTGGCGGTATGCATCTGCGAGGGTCTTGCAGTTGGTGGTGATGGAAGCGCCGATGCATATGATAAGGTGGTCGTCGATGTAAGCCAGGAGTTTGCATCCTTGCCACTGAAAGCAGCGGAGGACGAGTCCAGTGAAAATTGTCGACAGGATGGGGGAGGCGGGGGAACCCTGTGGGGTGCCGAGGTCAGGCTTGGGGGTCAGGGGGGTTGTCATGCCATCGAAAGAGATGGCAACTTTATGCCCAGTCATAAACAAGAGGCACCAGTCTGCCATGTTAGGCAGACAGCCCATTGTCAGAAGCTGTTGATGAAGGAGTTGGGGGTGCACTGAATCGAAGAAACCCTGAATGTCTACCATGAGGACAGAGCAGACCTGGTTCGTCGAGTAGGCACCCTCCACGAGCTGTAAAAGGTGTTGGGCAGCATCGTAGATGGAGTGTCCCTGACGGCCACCATATTGGTTAGGTGGCAACCAGTCCTCGGTGTTAGTGAGGAACTGGAGCCGGTTAGTGATCATCTTCTTGAGGAGTTTGCCCAGTGTTTCCTCGAGGGTGATGGGTCAGTAAGAGTGGGGAGAGAATGGGTCCTTCTTGTTTGGCTTCTGGAGCATAACGACTTTTGCCACCTGCCAGCACTCGGGGTGGTGCCCCAGGTGCAGGCAGTCGTTGAAAAGTGTTAGGGTCTCATCCGGGAACGCAGTGATCACCCATTTAAGGGGGTGATAACCGATGCCTGAGGGCCCCGGAGCTGACAGGTTGGAGGTGTCAGAGAGGGCATCCATCAACTCCGACATGAGGAGAGGTGGTGCACCCAGTGGGGGGGGTGGGGGGGCCCAAGGCCTGCATCGGGAAGGGGGGGCAGTTCTTGGAAGTAGGTTGCATGAAATAGCTCACCTTTCTCCTCGTCCAACTGGGTGTAGGTGCTGTCTGCACACTTAAGTGAGGGGACTTGAGTGGGGCACATGCCCAGGCCACATTTGGCCCAGGACCAGATGTTGGAGGGGTTGGCCTCTGCCGCCTGATCTGAGTAATAGGTGCATTTTGCAGCCTGTACCCCTCACTTGAAAGCTTGGCACACGGCTGTATGTTGTCGGTTGGTGGGTGCAGCATCGATGGCCTTAAGGAGGTCGCTGCAGGAGGGCATCCACCATGGGACCTCGGTCTTCGATGGCTGAGAGAGGGTGGTGAAGGGTTGGAGCACTGCTGCCATGGCCTCGACCATGGCCGCCGCTTTCGCATCCAGGAGGGTGGGATCTGTGGTCGGGAGTTTAAAGGCCTTGACTAGGGCCAGGAAGGCAAGCTCTGTCTACTCCCCATAGTCATCGTTTGTTGGATGACAGGTTCTGGGGAGTGGGGGAGGGAGGTTAGTGGTGACAGCCCAGGTGATCTGGGTGTGGTCGGACAGGGGGGTTTGTGCCAAAGCGAAGGAGTCGAGGATAGACTCCAGTGTGATGTGTGGGGGGGCCCACACCATGTCAATGGGGCACCAACAGGGCCTGTCCTTAGGACGGGAGTCGGAGTCCGGTGCATGGGCGGGCTCAAGGCCATTTTCTCAGAAGAAATCGTTGAGGGGTTGGGCCCCCAACAATTCCCGCCAGGTAGCAGTCAGATCGGACCATGAGTGGTGGCGACAGTTGAAGTTGCCACACACTAGGAGTGTGGTGGCGAGCACTGGGGGGAGTGAGAAGAGGAACGACTCACCAGGGTATTGCAGGGAGGGGGCATCACAGTCCGGGGGGCTCATACCGTAGTAATTGCAGAGCTGGATTGTGACTTGTGCATGGACCTCGACCATCAGTACATCCGTGCCACTAGTGGCAGGGCCGATGACAGACCAAGAGGTGAGGGGGAGGTTCTGTGAAACATATGTTACAATGCATGGTCATGTGTCAGGTGGTAAAACGGCGACATAGCCTGAGATAGAAGGAACGCCATAAATAGAGAGTCCGGCTGGGTCAGTGAGGGAGGGCTGCAATCCAATTTGATACCATGGGGGTTCTTGAATCAAAAGGAGATGAGGGGGAGATGGGGTCGAAGAGAGGAGCAGGAATAAAGACTGAATCGCTGCAAGTGAGTGGGCGGCGTTCCACTGCAGTACACGGAGTTGTGCACTCATTACAGTTCTTCTTCTTTGGGGAGGATAGGGAAGTCTTGTTCTTTCCCAGCAAGAATGCTGCGGAAGCGGCGTTTTTTGGGGCAGGCAGGGAAAGTGGTGGGGTGGTCAGCACCGCAGTTGCAGCAGTGGCGTGTGTTAAGTAATTGATGCAATTCCATCATTACGTACACGGAGAAAGGTTAGTGTCAGGAGATAGAAGACGAAAACC